>PHNY01023787.1:27665-38823 GCA_003724115.2 Anethum foeniculum | reverse complement strand
ATATATATATATATATATATATATATATATATATATATATATATATTCTATCAGTAAATGCAGTGCAAAATGCTAACACAATGAAAATAAGGGTTATGTGTTCTATATCTAACTGTCATATCCCTAAACTCTGATTTAGGTCTGACAGTTGTAATATCCTTATTCTTCATGCAATTCATAGAAATATGATTAGTGCTACCACAGTTTAAACAAGCCTTTCTAGGTGCATTAGGAATTGGTTTGTAACTATTCTCCTTATTAACACCTACTTTACCATTTCTATTCTTTGTAAGTTATTTCTCATTGTTATTCTTTGTGATTTTCTTCAATTTATATTTAAGTTGCTTCTGAGACATTAACTCAATGTTTACTGTCTTTGCTTTAACCTGTTTTGAGCTATCAGTATTTAAGCTGGGATTAACTCCTGATGTTGAACTTATTTCATTTACTGATTTAACATTATCAGTATTTAAGTTAAACTTAACAGGTGTGAGCTTAGACCTATCCTTTTTGATAACTCTTCAAGAGTCAATGGTTTCTTTGTCTCAGCTTCAATTAACTTACCCTTTACAACATTAAATTTCACAATAACCTAATCTTGATTCCCAACAACCACTTTCAAGTATTTCCTAAGTTGTTTTTCCAGATTTAGTCCAAGTCTTAATAATTTCTTTCTCTTTAGCTAATTCTTTTTCAAGATAGACATGTTTTTTTAGAAGTTCCTGCTTAACATAAACAACATTATCTCTTTCCTTTTAAATTTCTAGCATAAAGAGTAATTCAGCTTCTAGGTGATCAAAACTTTTCTTAAGATCAATATTTTCAATCTTAATCCTTTCATTTTCTAATGTCTGATCTATATAGCTAACATGCATGCATTTGAGAAATTTTCTTAACTCAAAAATATCATCAGTATCAAAAGCAAAAGTTGTTTGAGGTACCTTAGTATCAGAAGGTGCAGAGTCAACAATATCAGCATTTGCTACCAAAGCATAGTTGACTTCCTTATTAGTATCTGAAGAGTCAGCCCATTATGTTTTCTTGTGATGAGAGCCCTACTCTTTTCAGTTTTAGTCTTTTTGCACTCAGTTGCGAAATGCCCTATAGTATCACAGTGGTAGCACTTGATCTTCGATTTGTCAAATTTGCCTGACTTGTACTCCTTGCTTTCCTTCTTTCTGAAATTCATTTTCTCAGAAGTTGATCCCTTCTTAGAAAAGTTCTTTCCTTTCTTTAAGCTTTTGTACCCCATCTTCTTGAAGCTTTTAACCGTCGAAGCTGCTAGCTGAATCATCTCTTCATCATCAGAATATGTGAAATTATTAGTGTTTGAGTCATCATCAGTATTCGATGACTCAGTATCAGACTTTGCAACCATGGCCTTTCCCTTAATGCCCTTTTTTTTCACAGCTTTGTCTTTTGATACTTTCTCTTTAACCATCAAGGCAACAAGCCATGATTTGCTTCCTTTTCTTTTGCTCCTTTGTTCCATTTCTAGTTCATGAGTTTTGAGCATACCATAGATTTCATCAAGAGACATCTTATCCAGTTCATAGTTGTCTCTTATGGTTGTTGATTTGAGATCCCACTTCTCGGGTAGTGTTAGGAGAAACTTCAGATTGGAATCTTCAAGATCATACTCTTTGTCAACCAGTGACAGACCATTCAACAATTTCAGGAATTTGTCATATACTTCTGTTAGTGATTTACCTGGCCTTGAATTAAAGTGTTCATACTCCTGAGTGAGGATGAAACAAAAAACGGCAAAGAAACTTGTATAGTTCTCTTATTCTTCTTGATAGCCTTTGTTCCTTACACTTTACCTCCAAAGCATCCCAAATCTCTTTAGCAGTTTTGCATCTAATCACCTATTGGACATAACATTATCCAGACTACTGTGTAAGAGATGTCTCACCTTTGTAACTTTCATTGTAGATGATTGATCTTCAGGAGTGTATTCCTTCTTCTCCTTCGGAACAACCTTTTGTGGTTCATCTCCAACAATAACATAGAGCTTTCTGGGTTTGTTTGGTACATTATAAATCCTGTCAAGATATTCAGGATCTGTGACTTTCAGAAACATAATCATCTTAACCTTCCAAGTAGGATAATCACTTGCTTTCAGTATAGGAACCCTAATAGATTCATATTGACTAGTATTGTTCACAGAAACTTGATTGCTTGTATTCTTATCAGTCATGATTGTTATTAATAAATCTTAATTTTTTGTATGTTAACAGATTAGCTCTGATACCAATTGTTAGGTCTCAAATATACTATATAGGGGGTGAATACAGTATGTAACAAACAATTCGAATAAAACACAGATAAATGAAGAACAGTTTTTATATTGATGATAAAAACTATTAGGAAATTACAAGTACTCTCTCAAAGAATGTATGAGTACTCTCGAGAGCTGCTAGATTACCCAAAAGATAAAACGATAATCAATTCCTTTATTGTAAACCTGATATGTGTTTATATATCACACAGTTACACAATCAGTTACAGTTGATATGATTACCACTAATAATTGAATACAGACATATTCTATAATTGATTGCTGCTAATTCCCTATGTTGAGGAACCGACATATCCTTGTCATCTTCATTTCTTCAATCAGACAAATCATCTCCTGATTTGTAGCTTCTGTAGAATGTGGCAGGTAAACTCTGATAACAAATAGTGATATCAAATACTGACAAGTCACCTGACAAACTCTGTTGATAAACTTTGATATGTCTAAATACTGATAAGTACTTAAACATTGATTATCATCAATTTACATCTAACAAAGGCAGTGTACGTAGTTCTCTTTCTTTTTTATAAATTAGTTGGGTTAATATGTGAGTATAATGGATTAAGTGTATTGGGTTTTATTGTCCAGCTATTTTAAAATAGATCTATTATTATTGCATGGGCTAATTTGACTGGGAACATTTATTTAATTATCTCTAGAGACAGTTAGTGAAAGAGTTGGAATATTATCGACTTGAAATGTGTAGGATTAGACCAACTTTTCAATGCTAACTTTTTTTTTTTGGGCAGTTCAAGAGACTTTATTGCAGAGTCCGGTTAAAATGTAATGCACTGTATACTCTTCCATTCATCAAAATTCATTTCCTTTAAAGGGTCAGAGAGAGATATGGAGAGGGGGTGGGTTTCTCCAAGAAATGAAACACACGTACAGTTGCTTTCAATAACCCTTTTTTAGATTAACGATGTGGGAATAGAGGTAGTGATCAGAGATCACCATGGTTCAATTGTACTGATGGTTTCTGAAACTAAAGTGGTCTCACTGTTTGAGAAAATGAATTGTGATCGTTGCTAGTTGGGATGAGATGTGCATTGTATTAAAGGAAGTATCACGTGCAACTAAAAAATGAGAATACTGATGGTGTCACAGAGTGGGATGACAGGAGGTGGTGGCTTAATCCCAACCATGCATGGGTCATTCTGCAACTTGAGCAGCGAAAATCTGATCCCAACCTCACTTTGGAGATCAATTTTTTAGGGAGATCCAAAACCGTGTCGCTCGTTATGTTTATCCATTGATGGTGTAACTAATGGGATCAGGTTAATCTTATTCAGGAGGCCGTTTGAAATGGTTTAAAACATGTACGGGCTAGACATAGGGTTGGGTCCTGTTGGAGATAGATTTATGGTGGTTGAAGAGCATGAGTATTTAATCCAAGCTGTAGAGGAGAGGAAATTTGTTTCAGGACTTTGGTTCTCCAAATTGGGCCAATAGAACTAATGAGCTGCTGCATGTCAGTTGAAAGGATGAATGTTAATCCTGCCGTCTTTTTTATGAAGTTGATTTTGAAGTTGTGTCTTAACTTGGTTTATGTTGAAGTCAAATCCAAACGTTTACAACGTTTGAACGTTTTGTTCTATGTCCAAATTATATGGTTAAGTCTTAAATTCATGAGTATGTCCACGTGACTTTGAAGTGTTCTTGAGATTTCTCTTTATTAATGTATTTGAATTATCAAACAAAAGAGCAATTTATGTTGAATATTTATTAATGTTAATTTGATTTCCGTGAAAAATGCGATTTTTATTATTATTTTAAACTCTGTTTATATAAGGATTTATTTCAAAAAGAGAGAATAATTTAGTGCATAAATAAAAAATTAAATTTGAAATTTATCCACGTTATACACTACATAACCCCTGAGCTAGCTGGATCCAAATCCAATTTAATTTTGAGCATATCCGACAAAACAATTTAATTAGATATTTAAACTAATTATTCCAACCAAACCTCGTTAAGTCCAAATAAATCTCGGGTTGGGTTTTAACTTTCAAGCCCAAATCCTCTCTTTCTCTCTTCTCCTCGCTTTCTCTCTCATTTCTCTCTGCGACGTATCCCTAAATCTCTCTGATTTAAATTGGCGCTTTTTCTTCTGTATCTTTCAGATTTAACAGGTTTTATGAAATTCTATCTCGCTTTTTATGATAAACTTTGATTATTTTTTTATGTTTTTTGAATTTATTTTTCGAAATTAACAGATTGTATATCTATGTATAATTGTTGTGATAATAGTGTGCTGGATCTGTCTAGGTTCTGAAATTTTTTACCATATATGATGAATTCGAATTTAAAGATGGTTGTTTTTAGATTACCTGGAATAAATTTTTTTTATTGAAGCCCAGTTATGATGAGAATTTATAGATCTGGACCTTCTAATCTTCGGGGGCGTTGACATTGGCCCAATAAGCGTCCTGTATCTTAAAACTCCACAAACTAATAATAATATCTAATGGGCTTTAACTGTCGGGATTAAATCATTACGGCACTCTGCCCAACTTTTCAAATATACATAACATATACCTGTATCACGGTATTTTTTCATATTATTTTTATGTAGAGATGTCAAAGGATTGAATCGAGTCGAGTTTAATTTTTTTTTTTTTAAATTGAGTCGAAAATGATGTTCAAGATCGGCTCTTTTTCTAGCCAAGTTCGAATAAAGTCGAGTTATCCACTGATAGTTTACACATATTTTTTAATCGATCAACTTTAAAATATAATTTATAGTTTTACAAGTTTTACAATGATATACCCACACTAACATCTCCACTTATCTCTTAATCTATATCATTTTATTTTTTAAGTATTTATAAATGGGAGATAACTTTTTCTTTTTTCCCCAAATTGATGTAGATTCTTAGAATCTGTAGTCAATTTGTTTGTTCTTTTTCTAGTTTCAGTTTACAATTTTACTTTATCAAATTTTCACGATAACTCCAAAATTCTCGTATACTTTGATTCATAACAAGTAAAGTAAAATATGTTTTAAATTCTAGTGATTTCATGTTCGGGGTTTAAGAGCCAAACCAGTCTGATCAGATGTGTGTAGTAAAATAAATATCATTTTTATTTTTTGCACTTACTTATAGAACAGCGAGAAATTTTTTTTTTTATATATTTTATTTTATTTTCAATTTTTTAAATAATGTTTACAAAGGAAAAACTTCCTTGTCTATAGTTACAGAACATGAAATAGGACATCATATTTTTATTTTGTGCTTTTACAAGTTACTATATGTTGACAAAATCGAAAGCTGGTTTTGAATTATTTTATGTTAAGTAGTAAGTTATTCTGTTGCTCCATTATGTTAAGTACAAATGTACTTGTTATGGTCTTCATTGTTCAATATTGTTAAGTGTATGTCTTCTTGATGCAGTTTATGGTCTTTACTTGTGATGCAGTATTGCTTCAGCACTGTCTATATGAAAGTCTGTCATTAAGTAATGTAATAATTGTTTAAGTTTCATGTCAAGTAGTGTAAGATTTATCTGTCTTATTAATTTACCATATAATCCTGCCTGAAACATGATTTGGCTTCTCTACTAGATGGAAGGATCGGAAGGAGCTAATGAAGACAATAATCAGTTGGTCAATGTAGAGATGCAACTTGATGATGTCGAAATGGAAAATGTCAGTGTGGTCTTGCAGCAAGATAGTGCAGAATTGCAGCCAGCTACAGAGAGTATTGATCGCAGCAGAAAGAAATCATATGTTTGGGATCACTTTACTCTTGAGGACATTGGTGGCGGATGCATAAGGGCTTGCTGTAACCACTGCAAGCAGTCCTTGGCATACAGAACTGGCTCTAAAATGTCAGGAACCAGTCACCTCAAACGTCACCTTGGTGAAGGATCGTCGGCTGGATGTTACCGGAACAGGATTCCAAATAGTCCACCTACTAATATGGTACTTAGACGTCCTAATGCTACACCAGACCGACCATACAGGCAGCCCATTCTGCTAAGGTTTGATCTGGATCGCTGTCATCATGAGATTGCTGAGATGATAATCATGCATGACTATCCCCTTCACATGGTTGAACATCCTGATTTTGTTGCTTTTGCCAAGAATCTTCAGCCTCAGTTTGATATGGTTAGCTTTGATACAGTTCAGGGAGATTGTGTTGCAACTTATCTTAGAGAAAAAGAGAGCCTGCAGAAGGTTCTTGAAGGAATCCCAGGGCGTATATGCCTGACACTTGACTTGTGGGGTTCTTCCCAAACTGTAGGCTATGTTTTTGTTACCGCGCAGTTTATTGATAGTGAATGGAAGATGCACAGAAAAATTCTCAATGTTGTCATGGAAGCATTTCCGGAATCAGATTCTGCTTTCAGCCATTCTGTTGCTGCTTGTCTCTCTGATTGGAATATGTATGGTAGGTTAGTTTCTCTCACCATCAACCATTCTTTATCGAATGATGCAAAGAACAACCTTAAAGCACTGGTCTCTGTCAAAAACCCTAATCTGCTTGGTGGTCAATTAGTATTGGAGAATTGTCTTGCCCGTTCTTTTAGCATTATAGCCCAAGAAGCATTAAGGGTTGCACAAGACGCGGTAAAAAATGTCAGAGACAGTGTCAAGTATGTTAAAACTTCTGAGTCCCATGAACTGCAGTTTTTAGATGTCAAGCAGAAATTACAGGTCACAAGTACAAAGAGCTTGGCTTTGGATGACCAGACACAATGGAACACAACATATGAAATGCTGTTGACTGCTTTAGAGTTGAGGGAAGTCTTTTACTGCCTTGATATATTCGACCCGGATTATGAGGAACCCCCCTCTATAGAAGACTGGAAAGTGATTGAGACTCTGACAACATACTTAAAACTCCTGTTTGACACAACAAGTCTCTTAACAACTTCTGTCATACTAACTACAGACAAATTCTTTCTCGAAATGTGTAGTATTTGGTTGGAGCTTGCACATGCCTCCAAGAGTAGGGATTCCTTCGTCAGCAACATTACCATACCGATGCTAACACTTTTCGACAAATTCTGGAATAGCTATTTCTTGATCCTAGCAATTGCCGTTGTCATGAATCCCCAATACAAAATGAGGCTTGTTGAGTTCAATTTTATTAAAATATACGGTGATGAAGCTGCCACATACATCAAGTACGTCGAGGAAGGAGTCCATGAGCTCTTCAATGAATACGCGGAACACTCACTGAATTTCACCAGTGGAAGCCTCAAGTCAGATGAGGGAGGACCTACTATGTCAAGCAATGGACCCGGGCTTACAGATTTCGACAAGTTCATCATGGAAGCTGCAAGCCAGCAGTCAAAAACAGAGCTGGATCAGTACCTGGAAGATTCAGTGTTGCCTCGAGTCCCGAACTTTGATGTATTAGGCTGGTGGAAACTAAACAAGAACAAGTACCCAACTCTTTCAAAGATGGCTGGTGACATGTTGTCTGTTCCAGTTTGTAGTGTTGGTCCTGATTTGGTGTTTCACACTGTTGCCAAAAAGATGGATCCATACAGGTGCTCCTTAAGGCCAGAGACAGTGGAAGCTCTCATTTGCGCGAAGGACTGGCTGCAGGGTGACTCATTAGGACAACAAGCTGTGTTCCCAGTTTAGTTTGACATGGATTTGGTATCTTTCTTGCATTGATAGCTTATAGTTTTTTAAAACCTTTAGACTGAACTTTGTCCTCAGCCTTCCCTTCCTAACAAGTTCTAACATTAGATGTTTGCAAATTATGGGCCTGTTTGGCTTCTCTTTTAAGCCGACTTATTGACTTATAAGCCCCGTAAGTACTTATTTTAAGATTTCCCAAACGGACACTATATTCTTGCATAATGTGGAAACTTATTAAAGGAGGTATGGGATTTATGTTAGGATGCAGATTTTATTTAGACTCACTGGATGTTTGGTATTTATGCTGCAGATTTTCGGTGATATCTTGTATGATGACTTTGTTTTTAAGCACAAGACCATATAAAAGCTTAATTCTGTGTCGGGTGTTGCCTTTTTTTATAACAGCTTGAATCTGGGTGATGCAGGCATAATTTCACCGCATAGGATATTTGAATAGAATTATGCATATGGTTAGTTCACACGATTTTAGCATTAAAAAATATTTTTTATTTCAGTGCTATTTTATTTCGAGACAGGGTATAGTTTTTCATTTTTTGCTAAATTCTATTACAATATTATCATCCTCTTTTCTTATACCCAGTACCCTGGTGTAAAGATGCACAAAAAGCCCATCGAGCCGGGCTTTATACGGGTCTTAAAAAGCCTGGACTTTTTCAAAACGGATCGGGCCGGGCCGGGCTTTTATCCGGGTTTTTTTAATTTATATATTAAATATTAATTTATATTTTGTGGCTCAATCTGTAAGTAGTTTATGTACCGAAAAAAATATGTCAAACTATGAGAAATATTAGTTAACCGAAACAAATAATATTCATTAATATTATATTCAACAGTTCTCTTTATTTAATATTAAAGCATATTCTTTAATATTACAGTCAATGATTCTTTAACCTAAAACACTAACGGTTGTTATTTAATGTAACAAATAGAACCAAATATACCTCAATTGCTTCTAATTGTGTAATATTGTTTTTAAAAATTTATGAAATATATTGTATATTTATAAATTTCATATAAAAAATTCGGATTTTTATCCGGGCTTTTAAAAAAGCCCGGGCTTTTATCCGGGCCGAACCGGGCTTTTTTAGAACCTGGCTTTTTAAAATTCGGGCTTTTATCCGGATTTTTCGGGCTTCGGGCCGGGCCGAATTTTCAAGAAAAAAGAAGGTCCGTTTAAGGCCCGCGAACCGGGCCGAACAGGACCGGGCTTTTTATCGAATCGGGCTTTTTTCTGGATCGGATCGGATTTCGGGTTTCGGATTTTTTGAACATCTCTGCCCTACCCTGGTGTGTCCATTTAGAGAAGTGCTAGAGTTTAAGTTTATAAAATGTAACGGGTAATAGCTAATTGGTTACTGTATCTTAATAAATTCATGCACACCCATCCGTTTATATCATTTGGTCTACTTTTTCCATTTACCTCTTTTATTCTCCATTTCGTATATTTTATAATTCTTTTCAACGGTTAAGCCTCATTCACTCTTTTATCCTCTTTTTTTATTTTTCAGTTTTTTCAAATTTCGAATAAATATTATTTTTGATTGAAATATAATTCTTTTTGAGTGAGAACTTCTTGATAATTTTTTATCAACGCTGTTAATTAGTTAACCATCTTGTTATATGTGACCGTTTGGGAAATCTTAAAATAAGTAACTTATAACTTAAAATAAATAAATGACTTATAAGTGATAAGTAGATAAATGATTATAAGCTGTATAAGTGTTTTGTATATTTCAGAATTTTTTGTTACTTAAATGAATTAAAATACATAATTTTTAAATATGATTATCTTAGTTCGTGAATTATAAATTAGATTAACATTTTAAAACTTATATTTAAAAACTAAAGTTAATAAAAAAGTGAAAAGTCAAAATAAGTTGAGAAAAAGTACGTCGTTACCAACATGCAACTTATCAGCTTATAAGTTGTAAATTCGACTTATAAGTTAGGCCGACAAACACTTGTCGATAAGTACTTACGGACTTATAAGTCAATAAGCTGACTTAATAGATAAAACTAACACGCCCATAACTTATTTGAAGTACTTGTATGATTTGGTATTGGTTTCGTTGAAAATAACTTATATAATTTTTTGGGAGATTTAGAATTATTACATCGAAACAAGGATGATAGTAAATATCGCAAGAGTTTACTTTTTACATCAAAAAAATGTTTATAATTTAGGGCATCTATTCCCCAATTTTAGTTGATTTAACTAAAAAAATTTGAATATTGCGCTACATATGACATTTATGTGAATGTCAATTGTGATCCTGTTGGATTCTTTTTTTTTTTTTTTTTTTTTGTCAAAGAGATATATTCTCCTACATAAATTGTACCGAGATATAATAAAAGAAAGAAGTTTCTTTCATACAATAAAGTTTATCATCTAACCGAAGATCATGCATGACGGCCCCGGAAACTTAGACAATAAAGACTTAAGGTCTGAAAAGAGCACACCCGAAAAAAGACGAAAAATAGCATAACAAGTTATCTGTAGTGTGTGTTCGAGATGATTACTTGACTAATCAAGTAAACGATCTAGTTAACTAGAATTTTGTCTAACCACTGCACCTTAAATATCAAATAATAGAAAGAAATTAATCTAGCAAAATCATAATAGTCTAAATTAAAATACTACTCCAGAGAAATCGAAGAGTAAGACTTNAATAATATAATAATAATAATAATAATAATAATAATAATAATAATAATAATAATAATAATAATAATAATAATAATAATAATAATAAGAGAATAACGAAATCTAAGCAAAGGGGATCCCTTTGCTTAGATACTAATTTAAAATAAAATATTAATAGATAAATTAAATCAGATAAATTATTTTTTAAAAACATAAGTAATTATGTAAATAAAAGTAAGATAAATATAAGATATGATCAAAAATATAAAAGTTATACAAAAATTTATATTTAAAATTTAATCTTTTAATTAAAATTGACAAAAACCATAATTACTAGACTATAAAATAATTAAAGAATAAATTTCGTATGTCGGACAATATATACAAGTACAGTAAGCAAATAATAATTAATAAGCAATTTATATATATATATATATATATATATATATATATTAACAATTAAAATATTAGACTGAAATTTAGTAGTTAAAATTTAATTTATAGTTTTATAACTCCATTAATAGTCAACATAATCTACGCAATAAGATATTAAACACAAAAGTACAGAAAATATTTAACTCCATATTGCTTCTTT
>PHNY01023787.1:4965-20461 GCA_003724115.2 Anethum foeniculum | reverse complement strand
CCCCCCCCCCCCCCCCTTCGCAACAGCGCAAGTTAGTTTAATGTGGTAAAATTTAGTAAGAACTTTCATAGAATAAGGGAATCATAATCAAAAGCATTAGCTATGTGTAGTGATGATAAGCTCTGCAGTCGATACGATCTATATATGAGTGCAAACTGATTTATATAGATGGTTCAGGAACCTAACTTAATAATAGTATTACAAACTTCTTCTAGTTTTCTTTTTCATTATTTTTTCTTATGGTTTGGCAGAAGAAATAGGTTGAGTAATGTATATATTTTTAAGTATCAACTTTGACATATGAAGTTGGTGAGCTAGTCTAGTACAGATTTGAAATTAGAACTCCCTGATCCAAAGATATAACTCTGTTGACATTTCAGTTTGCTATACAGTATATTGTTTGCAAAAGAAATTCAAGAGAGACTTTAATTGACTGAAATTTGACATTTTAACAGAAACACTCCATTGTTTGAGATGGTAAAAACACGAGGATAGTGGCCTAGTGGTAAGAAATAAAGCCATAAAGATTGGGGTCCTTCATCAGCCTAGACAAAGATATAGTTCTAGTGACATTTCAGTTTGCTCTAGAGTGTATTATTTGCAAGAGAAATTCGAGATTGAACTTGATTGATGGAAATTTGACATTTTTACTGAAACACTTCATTGTTTGAGATGGTAAAACCATGAGGACTGTAGCCTACTGGTAAGAAATAAATTTATAGAGATCGCGGCTATTCATCTTCCCCTCCCCCATTACTGAAAAAAGAGCAATAAACTTGAAATATGAGCTTCGTATATAAATCTTTCTATTTTAATGCTTAAGAATCAAATAAAATTTGAAGCTACTAAAATTATAAACATAATTTGGGGATACATCTATTTTTATCGTCTATAGTGAATTGAAAAATATACAACAAAGAATATTGTGTCTACAAAGAATGTTTATGCCAGTTGTAGTAATATGTAGCCAAAGATCATGAATGCAGTTCATCAGTTAACTTTTTAAATGATTTTCTTCTACCCCCAGTCCCCACCTATTTTCGCGTTACTTCGTTAGAATATTTATTTTTGAGTAATGTGCTGTACAAATTATCAGTTGAACTATCTGAAGCTAGTGCATAGTGATCGGACCTGGTGTGTGCTACAAATAATGTGAACTATTGTTGACATAATGCTTTTTACCTGTTTGTTGAACATCTGAAGAGGCCGGTGATATGGTAGATATCCAGAACATAAAACACTTGACGGAAGATCAGAGATTGATTGGAGATGTGGTAGAAGATACTGCTGAACAGTGGAGCAATGTGAAAGGACTGTTTTATCAAGACACCCAATATGGCCAACGTCAAGTTGGCAGTTCTAAATATGGAGAGCCTTACAACCTTCGAAAACAGCAAGCCACTGTAAATAGCGAATTGGAGGAACCTTCAGGGCACTCCCATAATCAGGGGGACGATGATAATTATCAACCGGAGGAAGATGGTTTTGATGCTGATCTGGAAATGGAACTTGAACAGGCACTTGCTCACGATGGAGAAGATAATGAAGATGATGACCTGGCTATGGATCTTGAACAAGCACTCTCAGAATATGAAGGAGATAGTGATGACTGATCACATAGAAGACTGCAAATTTCAGCATCGCAGGCCATGAAAATATATGGAGCAGAGCTAAAACATTTTTCCAATTGATGAGGTATATGTGAAATGCCATTTTGCTGCGAAATTTGTTCATCTCAAGGCTCTGCGATCAATGTTTGTAGCCTTTCTATATGTAGAGTAGATTAAAATTTTAGTGTTCATTCCTTGTTTATATCAGCTTTGTTTTTCATCTGTAACATCTGCACTGCCTCAATATAAGATTTATTCTTACTACTCCCAACCATGGGCCTTTTATTGCTTAGCCTAATTTCTGCATTTCTGTTTTTATGGTTGGTCTTTTGGTGCTGAGGAGAGAAGACTGTGGTTGGTTTGCCATCAAATATTCAAATGTTTGATGGCATTTTCTAGTGTTTCTGGTTTCGAGGCCTTTTGTGTAGTATTTAAAAACTTTAGGGTCATGTAGAATTTCAGATTTTCAGCAGTTCGAATCCTTTATCTTGGTGGTTTAATTCTGTTATAATATGTGGGTTGATTTGATGCATTGTGCTGATATTTGCTAGCAATTTGTGGGAAGTCGGGTTCTTCACTCTTCTGTAAGGTTTTGAAAGTATTGGTGCTGTTTGGTTTTTCTGATAATGTGCAATTTCCCTAGTTTTGCTTAGGCTGGTATAGTGTTAGCAAGGGATGCGGGAATGAACGTTGCCATCTTTATTGAAGTTTGGGGTTGCTGCGACAACCATTTGTTTGCTTAGTCATTGGTCCAGTATTTTGCAGTTTTTGCCCCATGGTGGCCGTAAAAATTACCAGATTGGCATGTAGCCCTGGTTGAGCTGCCACTCTTGTATGATCTGATGCGTGATCAACTCCATTGAGTTCAAGATTGAGCAGGACATTTTATGGGAGGTGTTGTGTTGAATCTTCGCTCAATTGTTTTCGGCACTTCTTGCTGGCAATATTTTGATCTTGCTGAACCTCATTTGACTTTGGGAATAGGGTTTTTTTCCCTGTTTCTAATGGCAGTGATAGGCCAAAGGGGACATGGAATTGCAGGTTTGCTAGTGACAGGGTCAGCTCCTGGCAGTTGATATTCAAGTCTCAGATGGTATTAGCATTTAGCAAACATGTATATTCCAAAAATGAAAAAAAAAAGACTAAAATTGATAAAGTATATAAGATGTACAAAATACAAAAAAATCTTCCCAAAAAATTTTCAGTTAAATAAAATAAATAACTAGACCTCAAAATTTTACTCATAGTATTGTTATGGTCTACTTCAAATTAATTAAATATATAAACTATTTCTTTTGCTTTATTTAATTTACGTTTTGTAGTCTAAACTCTCGACATGTCGCAAAGAATAGTATTTGTAATAATTTTTTGTTCTACAAATTTGACACTTAATAATAATTTGATAAGTCAATTATTTTTTGAGCTTTTTTCAAAAATACGAATTTTTTAAATTTCTTTTGCAAAAATACTTTTTTTCAAAAAATTTATTTGCAAAAATGCTATCTTTCAAAATTTCTATGCAACCTCGAATGCAACCAAATCGTATTTTTGCAAAAAATTTCAAAACGTAAATAAAATTGCATATGTGGTTGCTTTTGGTTGCAAACTGTATTTTTGCAAAAAAATTCAAAATATAGTAAATTCGCAAAAAAACTTTCAAAAAATAATATTTTTGGTAATTTCTCATTATTTTTTCAACTTTTTATATTTTTTCTCGAACAACTAAATTGAGTCCGTCAGATCAACTAGAGACTACAGATCCTACTGTAGTCCCCATGTACCCTAGCATACCACCACCCCCAATCTCTCACCTCGAGACTAACAACCAACCTCTCTCCAGCTTTCTCTCTCTAAATCTATCTCCCCCTCCCTATTGTTTCTCTCTCTATATCGACACACAAAAGTCGATACATTCGCGCACTGAATCTCTAAATTCCAGGGGTTTCAACTTCAAAGCTTTGATTTTTATACTCGAATTCAACTCGTTTTAAAAGCTGTCTATCATTGATCAGTGAAATGGACGTGCGTGATTCTTCATCGGTAATCGCGTTGCCGGAAGATGACGTCAGCTCCGAGTTAGCGAGAGAAGCTGCTTCGTTGTTTCAGGAACGCAAGTTCGAGGAGTGTCGAGAAGTGCTGGACCGGCTTTTGCACAAAAAAGGAGCTCATCCTAAGGTCTATTATGTATAGATTTATTTTCAGATTGTGTGTCGTTTATTTGTGTTGTGTGTGTGAGAGTGAGAGTTGTTAAGTTCGGAATTGAAATATCATTATGTGCGAGAGAGAGAGAGAGAGAGAGAGAGAGAGAGAGAGAGGCAGTTGTGAAGTTTAAAAGAGAGTAGTGAAGTTCAAATTTGAAAGTGAATTTACTGACAAGTGATTATAGCATTTTTATTTTAGTTCACTTTACTGACGAGTGATTATAGAAATTTTATTTTATTTAGGAATTGCAATCTAAAAGTTGATTTTGGAATTTTGTACATTCGATACGATTAGTTGAGTGTGTCGAGTGTTGTGTTTGATTGTTTTGGCCTAACTCTAATAAGTTTTCTCTTGTATTTAATCTCAGATTCTTCATAATATTGCTATTGTAGAAAACCACATGGAAGGCTGTTTTAATCCAAAGAAGTTGCTTGATGTGCTACGTAATGTGCAGGTGTGTTTTTATGTACTATTCATTGCTTAAGTTAGTGTATTTTGTTGATTTACCGTTCCTTGTTTCTATCTTTATAGAGGTAGCATATTTTTAGATGATTACACATGAAATCATTTTGATACTTTATTGAGTAGGACATCAGTTGATTATGTAAAATCATGTTCATATGTTGGTTTTAGGCACAAAGTGAAGAGCTGGCACGTGTGTCTCCGGAGCAAGTAGGTGCTGTCAATGGATCAGGAAGCAACACTACCGTTGAAACACTAAATAACAGTATGGCACATGAATCCACTACCGCAAATAGCTCAACAATTGTTCTAAACAGTGAATTAGCCCCTTATGTAGCATTGTTCAACATAGTATGTGTACTTGATCTTTGGATGGCGTGAGTGGGTAAGTGATTGCAAGTATGATTGACGTACTTCTGTTAAATTGTCTTTTACAGGCAGTCACTTGGTTTCATCTCCATGAATATTCAAATTCGTTTTGTATTTTGGAACAACTATTTGAAAAAGTGGCACCAATAACTGAGGTACGTGACTGTAATTAGTGTTGCTTCTTTTGTTTGCCGACCCTTGAGTGTTCACATAAGCAGGGGCAGATTGTATGAATGTTTTTGCAGGGAATAGCTCTGCGTATATGCTTTTTGTTAATGGATGTTGCGTTACTCTCTCAGCATGCCTCGAGATTTGCTGTAAGTTTTCATAGAATTAATTTCAGCCTGAAATCTCATATTATGAATTCTTGATAGACTCTTTGTGTTCTTTCGTACTATTTGGGTTTTAAGAATGGACAGTGTACTAGTAGAGTATGCAACAGCAAGCACTACTCAATATATTTTGCATATACTGAAGTAATCTATTTAATCAGTTTGATGTTGTGTTTATCACTATTGTTTGGAGTAGAACAAATTTTCTAGATAAGTTGGTTTATATCTAAAATGATGCTTTTCCTAAAGCTAATTTTCTTCCACAAAATTTACTATCTACATTGTTGTTTGGTGCTCATTCTGTTCTTTCTTGGATGTTAAAAGTTTATATTTCTTTGCTTCATCTTTGTCGCACATCTCATTTCTTTTTCATACTCCATTCATTATTCTCCAGTTTCATCTTCTTCACACTCTTAAATATTAAATATTTTAATGCATGTTGTAAAAGGCGTTTAAAATGTACTGTACATGTATATTTAACTGACTACCCTGTCTATAAGTGTTAAGGTTATAAGTTCTGAAGAGCTCATCATCCTGAGTCATTAGCCTAATTAGATTCTGATCGTGTTGCCACTTGATGCTCTTAAATGCTTAAGGAATGGGGATTGTCCTCTTTTGAAAAATATAGCAGATCAAGTTGGTTATTCTCCTTGGCTTACAGCATATTGAATTTGTGGAGTTCTTACGTACTGCAATGTTTTAATACTATGCCCATTTGCTAGTTCCCTCTGTGCTGTTGTACACTTGTATACCTAAAAGCCATAATTTTCTAAATCGATCTTTTACAGGATGTTATCAATTATGTTGAGAGGGTTTTTTGTATTGGGACTTTGATTTGTCAAGGTGATGATGGTAGCTCCACAGATCAACAATCTTCAAACCTAGTTAAGAAATCTGCAGTGTTTAACAGTACTCTCTTTCCTGATGTTTCTGATTCTGATCCTACTATAAATTCTCCTGAAAGTCCTTTATCTAGAAGCTTGTCGGAAGAGGCGGAGTATGAAAACTTCTTTTCAGCCCTTGACATTAGCGGACAGAACCTAACAAGAAAATCTGATAAATTTTTAAGGAACCATAATGATGATACCTTTCCAGTTATTGATCTGAGGCTCAAGTTGCATCTTTACAAGGTTTCATTTCTGCTCCTTACAAGGAAACTCAAGGCAGCTAAGCGTGAAGTTAAGATAGCTATGAACATAGCACGAGGAAAATATTATTCCATGGCTGTCTTTTTGAAGTCCCAGCTTGAATATGCTCGAGGGAATCATCGTAAATCTATTGAGGTTTTAATGGCTTCGAGTAATCAAACAGAAGTGGAAACTTCTATCATGTACTACAATAACCTAGGCTGCATCTCTTATCGCCTCGGAAAATATCAAACGTCAAATGTATACTTTTCTAAGGCGCTAAGGAGCAGCTCATTGCTATGGAAAGAAAAACCTTTGACAGTATCAACATTCTCACAGGATAAATCCCTCCTTATAGTATATAATTGCGGTCTGCAATATCTGGCTTGTGGGAAACCAGTACTTGCTGCTCGCTGTTTCTACAGAGCAAGTTTAGTTTTTTATAATCATCCCCTGTTGTGGTTCCGGATTGCAGAATGTTGTCTGATGGCTTTAGAAAAAGGATTACTGGAGTCCAATCAAGCTTCATCCAGCAGACCAGATGTTAATGTACATGTTATTGGCCTAGGAAAATGGAGGAATCTTGTCATAGAAGATAGAGTATTGAGTAATGGGCAGGTGGCTTTTGCTGGGAGGGAAGATTTATTTTCGGGTGATGATAGATTACTTAAACTTTCAATGCCTCTTGCTCGGCAGTGTTTGCAGAATGTATTACACTTGCTGAACTCCAACTGTAAATACGGTTTACCTTGTAATGTAATCCAGGAGGAACAAACTTCTAATCCTAAAAATGCAAACTACATTTCGGCATATGACAGTAATTCTCAGGCACATAATGTAGGAGCAGGGGATGGATACCTGAGTTCAAATGGGGAAATAAAAGAGCAAAAGAGTGTAAATAATCTGAATACTGCCTTGCAAAGCTCCATTTTTTACTATGATGAGATTTGTAGAAAAGAGAACAAGATTATAAGACAATCTGTTCTTGCTGATCTGGCATACGTTGAGTTAGAAATGGGAAATCCTTTAAAGGCCTTGTCGATTGCAAGGACCCTCCTGAAATTTGCAGAATCTTCCAGAATTCACGTCTTCTTGGGAAATGTGTATACAGCTGAGGCTCTCTGCCTGCTCAATCAGCCAAAAGAAGCTGCAGACCATTTGTTGGTCTATATGTCTAGTAAAAGTCATGTGGAACTCCCCTACACTCGAGAAGATTTCAGACAGTGGCACACTGATAATACAGTAGGGTGTGAGGAGTCCGTAAATATGGAGTCTGTGGCAGCTGATACATCTTCGCCTGATGGATCACAGGGTCTTGTTTTCCTTAATCCTGAGGAGGCTCGTGGAACTATTTATGCAAACCTTGCTGCAACTTCTGCTATACAAGGAGATCTCGAGCAAGCTGATAGATTTGTGTTTCAAGCGCTGTCAGCAATACCTGACAGCCCAGGAGCCATTCTGACAGCTGTTTATCTGGATCTCATGTGCAGGAGGCCACGTGAAGCTATTGCAAAGTTGAAAAGGTGCAGTCGCACCAGGTTTATTCCTAAAGGGTCAGGGTTGAAGTTGAAGTAGTGTTTGATGGGTAATTGTTATCCGCCTCTTGAATCTTGCACTTGTGTTAAGTAGATTAACGATCCTTGTCACAGGTTTGTAACTTGTATATCTCTCAATTCTGAATTCATAGTTTTTTCGGGGCCTGTTCAAATTTGAAGCTCTATAGTTTAGTGATTGCTGGTGGATAAAATGTTTTGGTTGTCCACCAATGCGATCTTAGGATGTAGCAGTTTTGATTTTTTTATAGTAAATTGTATTAAGTGGGCAGTGGCTAATGTAGTTTACATCTGAAAAATAAAGCTGCTTTGTTCCCTGAGATAAAAACAGATGTTATGTTCTTTCCGATTCTTTTCTAGTTCTTAAAGTGAGGGACAAAGAGTAGCGAAAAGCAGTCTGTTCGAGTACAAAGTGATATAAAGATTTTTGTGTTTATTTAAATTTTGCAAGAATTTTATCGCATTGATATTATTAAGTGATGTCCGAGTATGGTTTTTGCCGGGTATCTACATTCATCATAAATTGCTCATAATAATTATCATAGTTATCAATGAAGAGCCGAGCATTGCAAATCGCTCATTTTCACAGTACTTGATTAATTAAAAGAATAAAGAATCATATATAGGTAATGTAATTTCGCCCAAGTTAAAGAACAGGGAAGCAGGTAACAAAATGAAAAAATTCCCATGGTTCCCCAAAGCTCATTATTGACTTCAATACCCAAATTATACAAATTTAAGTGCTTCCCGCTTCCTAATTATTTAGGATTACATAATTATTCTACGCAGTTGTAGCATATGACATCGATCATGCACTTTAGAATTTTGAGTCGTCTGTTGTATCTTTTCATGAAGAACCGAGGAGGTTCTTTTGACTGCAGTTACTAGATGAATCCGGTATAGGCATTGGAGGCTTGAACTGGCATACCAGGACCATACGGGTGGGCAGCAGCAGCGTAAGGGTTACCAAAGGGGTTAAATGTCTGTTGTTGGGGGTTCATCATCATCATCATTTGTTGTTGCTGTAACATATAGGCTTGTTGCTGACTGGCCATGGCTGCCATCTGAACAGTAGATGCTGCAGCTAGGGTATTGGATGCATAAAACGGGTTGTATGTAGGATTGGCTAGTGAAGGTTGTTCCCATGAGTTGTAACCCACATGCGGGTTGCTTCTTCTGATTGCATCATCGTATAAGCTATCCAGCATTAACTTGTCCATAGCTCCGGCCTATCATTTGCAATAGACAATGACGTGCATTTGAATGACATAATTTTTAAGTGAAAGATCCTCACAACAGAGAGCATATGAATGTAGCAAACTATAATTGCCTCAAAATTACGAGAGTTTATAAGTGTAGAAAAATTATATTTACCTCTCTCTTTGAAGCTGCAGCGCTGTCACTGGAGTTGGGAGTACTAACAAGTGCTAATTCCCAGCTTGTTCCTCCATTTGCTAGGTCTGGACCAGTATTAGTTGATTGATTGTCTGCACATGCCATATCAGACACCAAAAATGCACTTGCGAAACTAAATTCACCAATCAGAGGGTGCAAAGAAGCTTTATTCATCCAAGAACATCGAATAAGCTTTGCTTTTCTCAAAGTCTGCAAACTTAAGTTATCAGAGAACTTACCAACTGGAACAATAGCCAAAGCTGAAGCAGTCTTCTCATCCGAAGCAGGATCCTCTGGAATTGGATTGTCCAGACCCTAGCAAAAAGAAAAGGCATCGACATTGAAAGGGTTACACTTGCCTCCACAGAGCAAGTATACTCCATCAAATGACTAAAAGAATACAAGGATTACCAATAAATCCGGTGTTTGAACAGGAGCTTCTACTTTAACAGGTTCAGGTTCAGTTCGAGGTGGAGATGGAGATGGTGGCCTTTTCTCCTCTTCTGGGGATTTTTTATAATCAATGGCTACGATCACTTTGGGAGCTTCAATTGCCTGCTTTGCAAAAGAAATTCCCCTCAAAGTTCTGAATCATTTTTATATATTAGTCTACACTTTTAAAACAATTTCCATCTTGTCAAATTCCTTTGTTTGCTAATTTGCTCCAAAATTGGACCTTCCACAGAGTATTTTCATAGCAATATGCTACTACATTGTAACTTCTTTCCTTTGCTTTTCGTTTGAGACTACAGAAAACCTAAACATATTGCATCCTCCTAAGACATCGGAAAAATTTGAATAGAGATGTACATACCAGATCCTTGCGAAGAGTAGAAGCACGGGGAGCATCTCGTATATACTCTTCCATTGATTGTAAAAATGATCCAGGGGGCTTCATAGTCGATACATAGAAAAATTAATAACAGTTAAAATTGATAAGAGAAAACTCCAGACATCAGATATTCACAAGCTACCCCAAAAAATACCAACCTGCTCAATTGTGGGATATTTTTCTCCACGCCCAACATCAAGGTTTCTACACAGTTCATAAAATTCTGAGAGCCTCTCAGCCTGGACATAAGAAGAGTTAGCAACATATCATGTTTCTCCTAATAATCCATAAGGCATTAGAGTACTTTAAGGGAATTAGCTTCAATATACCTGTTTCGCTGACCTCCTGTATATATCGAAAGCCTTTTGAGCATCATGCCTTTTCATCTCAAAGAACTGATAAAATTGTCATTGTAAGTACTTGTTCACGAGGTAGTAAACATCAAAACACGAAAAGGGCTGGTCACAACATACCTTGTCGACCAAATTTATAGTGCCATCTTTTATCGAATTATAAACTTTAATGCTTTCTGAAGCAACCTATGTTTTACAGAAATAACAAAAAGAAAGAAATTGTTGCAGGTTATCATCATGCTTAAGTGAATTCTTGAGAACTGCTATCAGGAAAAAGAACTGTACAAACCATAGAAAGAGCTGTTTTAATAACAAAATTATGGACTGCTGCTCCTTGAGGCTGCACAGAAGTTTTCCAGGACATCAGTTAAAGGTGAAATTGAGAATTGAATGAATCTAATCGCACAGTATGAAGTGGAAGGTTTGCCAAGAACCATTAATATTGAACAAGCTGAAGTAGAGTACCTGACAGCCTATGATGCGGAACAATAGCTGCTGCAGAGCTGGTAATTGATCAAGCAAGTCAGGAGTATCAAGATCTTTAGTTCTCTGCACCAGTGTAATTTGAGTAAGGTTCAAAATAAACATTTAGGGAATTCTTTTGTTCTGATATATCAAAGAAGTCTTTGCAAATTCGCAATGTCTCAGTACATAGTATGCCTATGTAAAAAACTTGATTTCGCGAACTAAACAAAAGAAATTCACCATCAATCTTCAACTTTCGAACATTTCAAAAGGATAGTAGAAAGTAGCACATACATGACGCGAAAGAATAAAATATTGGCATTTAAATATATACCGATCGTGCTGCCTCAACATCATATTTTAAGACGCGGAAGCATTCCAGTCTCTCTTCCAGAAATAAAGCATAGTTACGAACCCAAGCAGAATAATCCCATGCTGAGCAGAGGATGAAGGGAAAAACTATTATTTCTTGAAACCTTCTGTTTGTACTTTCTAGA
Source organism: Anethum foeniculum (assembly GCA_003724115.2). Taxonomy (NCBI): domain Eukaryota; kingdom Viridiplantae; phylum Streptophyta; class Magnoliopsida; order Apiales; family Apiaceae; genus Anethum; species Anethum foeniculum. The sequence continues at coordinate 9,264 of PHNY01023787.1, read as the reverse complement.
ATGCAATGGAAAAGAATGAAACTTTAACATACCATGAGGACCAGAATCATCTTTGAAATGAGCCATATTGAGCATATGGCCTTTAATCTTGATAAAGGTAACAAGTTCTTCCTGGAATGTAGAGTCCACTTCCCTTATAGCTCGATGGATAACAATTAAAGTTTTCAAGGCAACCTAATTGAAAACAGATGATCAATAATAAAATCGACATAAACTCACCAGTAAATGCACTGGCAGACATCAAAATCTATCTGAATTTCTACAATTATAAATTCAAAGTATAATCGAATACATTCACCAGTAAATTTGATGCTGATTAAAATAAAGCAAGCACTGAATACTTTTACAATATGAATCATCAGGTGGGCATACATTCAGCCAAAGTTCTTTAGATGTCCAAAGAAAACTGTTTTCCCCAGTCCTGTATCATTTTCTTCTTTTTCCATGTGATTTTTAAGCTAAATTAAGCAGCTAAACAATTCTGATGCCTAGCACTTACAGTTTATTGGTAAGTGAAATGTAAATGTTCTGCACAGAAAACTATTTTCTGTTGCTAGATAACGATTCCATGTAAAACAGTAAAATTATCGCATAATAAGAACTAAGGTGAAATTTCATACCGCCCAGTTGCTTGTCCTTGATAAACGTCTTGCAAGAGCATGAATACAGTAAGACACGTCAGCACGAGGCCTAATAGAGGATATATAAGTAAAAATAGCTGCAATAATAACAGAAAAAATCATCAGCTCCTCCTATATTAAAGAGAATAAAAATCCATAAGCACAATACAAGAAAACCATAAACAACCAAAAGGCTTTGTCATTCAAATATCAGATTTCCAGGTCTCAGATACACTTGCCTCTTGTATGTTTTTCTTTTGAAGGGCTCTCCTCATGATTGGTTGCCTTGACAATGTTGATGTTCAGTTCCTGCATAATGCAAAATCAGATCAAAACGTCACACCATCGACATAATCAGGCATCGAGTAAGATAGCTTGAAGAATCATTTACGCGGCATACCTTGTAACCACCGTGTACCTTAGCCAATCCGACAGTGGTTGTATCCTTAAAAGCTCCAAGTGCTTTTCTGAGACTACTCTGTTTACCCCCTTTGGGCATCATTTTCTCGATTTTAATAGCTTCAAAACATGCAGCAGAAATTTATCATCTCATTCAATCTAACACTCTTTCCATTGAATTTAATCCAATTCTATATGCCCTAACAAAATTTACATAACACCATAATACATATCACCAGCATATAAAACATATAGAACCAATACTATGATCAACATCTATAATGTAGGCATAGTCTCTCAAAACAAAGATCAATAAATATGAAGAAATGTTAATTTAAAACATGAAGAATTACATAACATTCCACAATCAAAAACACATGCATAAAGTCGAAGTCCGAACGATTGTTATAACATACCATATAGTAATTACTGAATGCAAACAGAAAAAGAAAACAAGGGGGGTGGTCCTTACCTGGAGACCTGAATCTTCTAACGTGAGAAACTGTAGAGAGAAAGAGAGAGAGATATCAAAGAAAAATAAGAGAGAGAATCACTGAATAATTAAAAAAATAAAATGTATTCAAATTCGTGTATGGTTGCGGTGGACACTTTTATTACAGCTTCCGCTAATTTTTCTCGACCTCTGATTATTTTTTTCTCATAATAAAAAAGCTCCATTCACTTTAATTTTTTGGAGGGATTCTAAATTTTCATTACAAAGTCATAATTTTGAACTTGAGGTCTGTAATTTCTCCTTATTTTACGTACCTTTGTCTAAAATTAGTTACATTATTTTCGTGTAATATTTGTTTGTTCTTGTAGGTTTCTAAATTTAGTTGGCTATGGATGTTGATATATTCATTTACATGCAAATCAAATAATTGACTATTACTCCCCAAAAAAAGATAATCGACTACTATGTACAACTTGAGGAATAAAAAGGAACCAACTTCGTATTACGCTCCCTCCGTCCCACCCAATTCTTTATATTGAGGACGGGGTTCGGCACGTATTTTAATACTCCTATAAAATAGAGTTCTCCAAATTATTTTAAATTTTTTTCCTTCTAAATAAAAATATAACGTTCGAACTTTTATTAAAAAAAATTTAAAAATAAATTATGAAACTATACTTTATAATAGCCTTAAAATACGTGCCGAGAATGAGAAAAAAACTGTAAAGAAATGAGTGGGAAGAAGGGAGTTTTTTGATATCAAAATTTAAAAATAATTATTTGGTTATGAAATTGGCAACTGCTTCTATTAAAAACTGGAAAGTATGTTTATTTTCAAAAAATGGGACTTGTTTTTTCTTAAAGCAAATTAAAACACATTTAAGTGGTTTAAAATTTGATTAGTGCAAAAGGTACCAAATTGAATATCAAAATTTGATTTCAAATGACATGATAGTGTTGACTCGACAATTTAGGATGATGATATTGATGAGATTTACGTGAATGTTGATATTATTAAATAATAATCAGTGCATGACACGTGATATTTGAATCTATTTTGGGTACTCATTTGGTATCTTTAGCATTATTTTTAAAATTTACCAAATAATTTTTCAACTTTTGCAATAATAAAAAAAAAAAACTATTGTTAGGGTTTGCAATGCAAAACACAACACACCAAGTGCAAGAAAGAGTGGAATTTGACTCACTATTATCATGATCATAGATAATAATAAAGCAGCATGGGTACCCAAATGTCACAATTGTTAGTGTAGTTCCTTTTGGAGAACAAGTACAATTTTGGAACAAAAACAAACTTATAAAATTCTCTTACCTTTTCTGATTGTGCGTTTCTTGGTTGTTCTATATTAAGGTAGTGCAAGCATACAAAGAAACAAAAGAACAAGTAATCTTATAACTTGTCAGGCCAGATTATAGTCAAGCAAATTAGTCAGGTTCCCTTGTTAGTTTTTCATTGTAAGATTAAGGAGGTCTCAGACGTTTAGCTGAGTTTATTTAGTGAACGGTCAGCCATATGAAGAGCTCTGAAAGTAGCATAAGATATAGATCCACGACATTTTTTTTGTGGCATTTGACACTGGTGCTACTAATGAAGAGCACTGAAAGATTTTCAAGATCATGATTTAAGAATGCAAATGTACTAATTACTAAAATAGTCAGTTCTGATCAGGAGTGCTCAGTTGAAGAAGAGCATTAGTTAAAAGAATGAGTTGGTTTTTAAGAATCTCTGCATACTGCCTTTCAGTAGAGACCTCAGAGTGGAATTCACTGTCTTGTGAGAAGAATCATAAGTTTATAAAATAAGTAACTTATATATGTAGAAGTATAGAACTATCAATTCTGGCTAAAAAGTTATCGAACAAGTCAAAATATCTCAAAAGCATATGGAACCCTGAAAACATATCATTTTGGAATAAAAGCTTTGGCCGGATAGTCAAGTGGCTACTTGCTAAGTGTTATATCACTATCTTAAACTATGAAAACAACCACTTTATGAAAATTAAAAAAAAAAAATAATAAGGTTGCGCAGTATGACATTCTCATACTCTGCTAATGCGAGACTCTTGTGCACTTGGTAGGAATCATGTGGGATGATGCTATCACTCACAGTCTTCTTTAATTCTCTGTAAGCCGTGTTGCTTCAACAAAAAAGTTCATCAAAGCAGCCAAAATAATGGCTCTGACTACTTTGCCGAGTTCAGCCACAATGTTCAATCAGCATTCACAAACCCCTGCCAATAACAGCTTCATACTTTTTTACCAGTTAGAAAAGAACAAGCTACCAGATGAATCAATTAATCAATGCGCGCCTTAAACCTACATTTTGTCCAGCCATTTTGTGGAAATAGACAGAAGTGCAGAAAAGGTCCATCATTCATTCATTTGTACAAAAAACAGTGGCTGAAACTTCAGACACCTTAACATTTCGGCTGTGTGCATACGGATACAATACAAATTGTTTCAGAAAAATACGACGGAATTAGTTCAAGAATAATAATCTTAGAATAGAATCAGGTACTTATCAGTTATCACATGTAAGAACATCTGCTGAAAATGCCCAAATGGGCCCTGGAAACAACTCGACCTTGGAGTAGCTGGAGCTGGAGACAACGCATGTGAATATATGGCACATACAATTAGTAGCCAACTTTAGTAGTTGCAAATTACTTCTTTGAACAAATATGATTTCTTGACATTCCCTTCTAGTAATACTTTGAGGTTATATGAACACACACGATTAATGTTTTGTACGATAATTTATATTCATGTTCCGATACAAACAAAACTAGCATAATAACCCGTCCC
>PHNY01023763.1:41679-52225 GCA_003724115.2 Anethum foeniculum | reverse complement strand
TTATGAAAAAACCGATGTTAAAACAAAGATAAAACATCACTTTTAAAAGCACATACCGATGTTCTTGCAATAAACATACATTAGTTCGAGTCTTTAACACATCACCTAAAAACTGTTGTCTTTTATGGGTATATTTTACATCGGTTAGGCACTGATGTGAAAGTAAGTTACAGACATCGGTTCTCTTCCAGTAACCGATGTAATAAGGTATTTTTAACATCGGTTGCTAACCGATGTAAAAAACAAGGACTTTTCTCTACACCCACCTAGACATCGATTTTCCGAGAATTTTACATCGGCCCAGAACTGATGTATATTGACTTTTTTCCAGTAGTGTTACGTGGGTTTGCTGCGTCATATATTTTGTGTTTTGTGTGTACTCCATATTGGTTGACTGAATTTCGTTTAATTACCTGTCTTTCCTCCTAACAATTATAGCCAATAAATTTATTTTTCCATACAAGAAATTTATGGAATAGAATTTGAGAATCCGCAATACAATCTTTTCAATACTACTTCAGAACACAAAACTAGTACACTTTTGATTAGTAGTACTCGTAGTACGTGTTAATGTACGAATTTTTTAAATAGTATATTGTTTTTATATATACTTTTTAGGATTTTATATAATGTAAATATTCCCTAATATTTTATTATATTATAAATTATGTAATTAATATAATTTTATATTATAAATTTTATTAAATTATATTTTATTTGATTATAATGTATAATAATATAGAAAATTTGTGGTCCATATATACATGTGATAAGCATTTCTGAAAAATGGTATAAACCTATGGCACGGTATTTTTTAGTAGAACGATTCTATACTAACTTGTAATATATTATTTTTCTCAGGCGATTTCATATTATTTTTTTAAATCATATAATACTCTCTATTATTTGATCTTTATTTGTTTTGTATTTTTCGTGAATTGTGGTGATGTCAATTTTATTTTTGATATGTATTTCCGTTTGAATGTAAAGTTTTTCTTTTTTTTTTCTTTTTTGCAAATTTACTCTTAATTTTGTGATATTAAAATTTTAATTATTTAAATTAATTTTACAAGTGTTTGTTTTCATTGAGTAGCAATATATAATTGATCTATAATTAATAAAGTTTGTAATTACGTTGATACATAACTTAGTATTTTAAAATAAATTATATATTTTTTCATTTTTTTCTCAAAGGTGTTAACAATTAATTTAGGAACCAAACTAACCAATTATATTTTTCAAAGTACATTTAGTGTAGAAATTATATGAATTATATTTTTTTCTAATAATTATTTACAAATGTTTTAAGAAGAAGTTAATTAACCAAACTAATTTTAAGTAAAAATTTTATCTTTTTGGAATGGGTTTGGTTTCGAAAGTTACTATTATTGCATCATTTTTTTTCAAAAATATGGTCTTATATAAAACAACTTTTATACATATTTTTCAAAAAATCATAGCATCATAGATTCGATAGTTAATATTTTATAAGAAGAAATGTTCAGGTTAAGGATAAAACCAACCACTTAATGATTATAACCAACCAAATTCAGTTAATTTTAGTTAGCCTGAAAATTTAAAATTTTCATGAAATTTTTAGTGGGGAAATTTGAATAAACCGCAATTACAAAACCAACTACTTAACGAAAATAACCAACCAATTATTTTAGCCTGGAAAAATTAAATTTTCATGAAATTTTTATGGGGAGAATTTTAATTTTCATGAAAAATTACATAATCTTCCATTACAGAACCAACCACTTAATGACTATAACCAACTGAATTCAGTTGGTTTTAGTTTAGCCCGAATTTTTTTAAAATTTTCACGAAATTTTTAGGGGGACATTTGAATTTTCATGAAAATTTTAATAAACCGCTAATTAAATAACCAGCTGAATTTTTTGGGTAATTCGGTTGGATTTAATCCAACTTGGTGTTTTAATATGTAGTCTTTCTCATTCCTTTCAATTGTATCTCTTCTATTTGATCTATCATATGATTATAATACCTTATTTTTGGTGTAATTGACTTCAAGTTCTTCAAATTCAATTGATAACTGCATTGCAAACTTAATCGTGAGTGTGTATTATTTATATATCACTCTTGTTTTAAATATAGAGATATTTAAATTTATATATTTTTTTAGATATATGTGCTTGTATTCAATCTCAATATTACATGTATGTTCATATATTAATCAATAATTGGCTTAATTGTAGTTAATTGAAAAAATCACTTTGTTCTAACGGATGTTGAAGACAATGAAGGTGAAGAAAAAGATGGCTCACTTGTGTAGAAGGTGATGATGTTGAAGATGAAATACTTCAACAATTTAGTATTTAATTTAGTTCTATTGTAATTTAATTTAGTTTTTTTAGTAATAATTTATTGTAGTTTTAGTTGATTGTATCACTTAATATTTATGATGATAATTAAAAACTTCTATATGATTCTATTATTTGCATTCAAAAGAATTCCATTTACATGTATTTGTTGTTGAAATTACCAAATTATTGAACCTATTTTACTATACTCTGCCTTTAAAAGAGACCAAATTCAAGTTATTTCCAACCACCTTCTTCCGCATAAGCGACCAAATTCAAGTCATTTACAACCGTCTTTTTTAGTAAAAATAACTGAATTCAAGTCATTTACAACCATCTTGTTCAATATAAGCAACCAATTAGTTTGTCGCTTTCGCTCAGTCGCTTTTGATTAGTCATTATCGGTTGATCACCTACTGCTATATATACGACCAAATATAACCGACCAACTTTTTTGTGTCAATTTACAACCGAGAATTGGTCGTAAATAATTCTACATTTGCGACCAACCTTTTGCTACCAACCTTTAGGTAAGTTGGTTGGAAATATTTATGACGTGACTTTCCACCGTGGCATATGGGGTCACATATTAAGAAATATAAATTTCATAAACAACCGAAAATGTCGGTCGGTCAAGGGTTGGTTTTGCCTTTATTTCCAACTGGTTTCGCATTCATTTCCACCGACAAGGTGTTAGGTCTCAAATATACTGTAGAGGGGGGTGAATACAGTATATAACAATTAAATCGAAATTAACAAGTAAAAATGATAAACAGTTTTTATATTAATGAATAAAAACTATTACAATATTATAAAGAACTCTGTCAAAAAATGTAAGAGTATTCTTGAGAGCTGCTAGGTTTCACAGAATGATAAAACAATAATCGACACTTATAGTATTAACCTAATCCGTGTTTATATAATACACAGTTACACAAATCAATTACTACAGATATGATTACATAAAGATGACTAGATACAGATCATATCTAATAATTGATTGCTCCTTTCCATATGCTGAGTAACCGACATATCCTTGCAATCTTTAATCAGATTAATCATAACATGATTTACTGCTTCCACAAAGTCTGATAATAAATACTGATAATAAATACTGATATCAAACTGTCAAACCCTGATGATAAACTATGATTTTCCTAAGTGCTAAACACTGATCATCAAATTATCTAACAATCTCCCTCAACTTGTACATGTGAACATATGACAAGTTTAAGAATTTGATGATGACAAAACAGAAATCTAAATACAAGAATGAAAATTTATTACAACTCAATTATATGAAAAATCAGAGTTTATTCTACAATCCTGTTATACCCAGTTGCTTCAGAAAAGAATTTCTTTACAAGATTTTCTTCAGTAATGTTCAAGTACATCTCCAGCTTGATTATGAGATCTTTAAGCTCTGGAGTAGAATCATCAATCTGATAGATTGCAGCTCTGAGGTCTGGAACCTTTGCTCTGCTCATGTGAAGATCATCTAGCTGAATGACTCCATATCTCTGCCATCTGGATTGAATGTAACAACATCCATACCCAACAGCTTAGCGATCTGAGCACCTCGTCTTGGCATATCAGCTATTGTACGATCATGAAGTTCATATTTAGGAACAACTGGATAAGCTGTCTTGTAAGGAATACATCTTTGCTTGATCTGAATATGCTTCTTAATAAATTCTGACCATCTGGCAGTAGCAGAGTTTATGATCTTCAGTAGATAGTGAATATACTCTAGCTCCTTCCAGGATTTGATTAGCAGATTCTCTTTAGATATTCTCAGTCTCTTACCAGTAGATAAAAAGTATAACAGCTTTTCCTTAGGTGTGTTCCCATCAAAGTGATCAAGAACAATAAAGACAGAAATCACCTTTTGTAAGTGCTTCAGCTGAATTTCTTCACCCAGGTCATCAGTAAGAGCTGTGGGGTCTTTGATACTGAGAGCATCCCCTTGATAAACTGTTTTCCCTTCTATACCAAGTATGTCTCTAGTTTTAGGTCTTCTTGCAAGCACCTTAGCACTGTAGACTTTCTTCCATAGCTCATTCTTCTTTGGCTGAGGCACTGACTTGTTCTTCCATAACAGCTTTCTCTTCTCAGTAGTAGATAACTGTGAGAGATCAGGACTTGCAGTATCAGTGTTTACCTCATCTCTATCAGTGTTTACACCTGTATCAGGGTTTGCTACTTCAGAATCTTGAACTTGTATATCAGGATTAACTTGAGCAATGTTAGAGGTTGATAAGAGTTGTTTATCGGTATTTAAGCCTTCAATTTGAGTAGTATCAGTGATTGAAACTTCCTTCAGCTTCTCTTCCCAATCAGCACCTTGAATAATTCTTCTTCTTTTTTTGCTGACTTGGAAATGAGTTTCTTCTTCTTCTTCTTCTTCTTCTTCTTCTTCTTCTTCTCTCACACCATCATCTGCTCCAATCCAATCAGTTTCTGGTTTTTGAAAAATTGGATAAATATAGAATGAAACAGATTTGGATGGAGGTTCATCAACCTTCTGCTTCCCTTTATCTCTCCTATCTTCCAGTTGAATAGCCTGAGATCTAGTCACAGGTCTATCAAAGTTTGTGGTTTCCTTGATTACAATGCCTTTCTCCCTAGGCCTTTGTGTCCTCTTTTTCTTAGGAGAATTGGTTATGGTTTTAGCAACATCAGTATTTGACTTAGACTTCAAAAGAGCAAAGTTAGCTTCCATTTACCTGATATGCTCCAAGTCCATACCATCTTCCTGGAGAAACTTTCTAGCTACAGCTTCATCAGCATCTATGATTTTCTGATCTCTGTAATAGAGTGTAGTAGATTTTCCTTCAATCTCCAAGGTTTGCATAAACTGACTAGCTTCAGTACCAGCTTCTATCACCCTGTCAGCCTGGACAACATTAGCATCTGTTACTATCAGTGTTTGTTCTTCTGTCCTGATTTGAGTAGTAGTAACAGTAGTCAGTTTTTTTGACTTGGTCAGAGTCCTTCCTCTTCCTCTGCCAGCACCAACTCCTCCTTCTCTGGTTTTTACATCTTGGCTAGCATTTTTGACAACACTACTGCTACCAGCACCAGTTCCCTTATAACTCCTGGATGAATTTCCTCCCTTATTACCACCATCAGCAGCATCATCATCCTCTTTATGTCCTTTGATGGAAGGAGTACATTTAGATTTAGCCTTTATCTCCCCCTTTTTGTCATCTATAAAAAAGGATAGGAGAAGTTCCATAGAGCTCTGTAGAGAAGTCAACTGACCAAACATCTCCTCTTGCTTCTTTTCAATAGCAGTTTGTCTATCAGTGATAGGCCTGAGTGCCTTCTTCAATGCCAAATCCTGACTCACCTTCAGCTCAGTAAAGTTTTGTCTAGCCTTGTCAACATCTGCTCTAACCTCCTTATGATTTTCATGTAGAGACTTGATCAATATAGTAGAGGCTTTGAGATGAGATAACAAAGCAGGATCTTGAATTTGAACTTCCGCTGTGTGAAAGTGATCATGTGCAGTGGAATAAGTGAATGGCCTCTCAGGAACTTTCCAGAAGTGCCTCCATTCATTAACCCTGTGAGTGATTGGGAGATTTGAGTAGTAAGCATCATGTTCATGTTCCTTCTGTTGCTGAGGCATATCATGAGGAAATATAACTTCATTCAGATCTTCATATGACTAGAGAGCAACCTTGATAGATCCTTGCGGAGACTCCTCACCAGTAGATGAAACCTGTTCCTCTTCTTCTACAACATTAGGATTTAAATTGCCAACATGTGCCACTTCCTCTCTAGCATCAGGATTTGAATCATCATAGCTCATTTCCACTATGTGTGAGCCAACATCTGACTCCACACCATCAGTAATTACCATGTCAACTCTGATTGCCTCTTCTTCTTCAGCAACATCAGTAGTGACTACCTGAGCTCCTTCAGGAATAGATAGAAGTTGGATCAAGTCTTCAGCAACAGTATCAACATTTCTTCCTGCTAACAGTGCATCTTCATCTACTGCAACTATAGCTTCAGTGTTTATTAGAGATGGTAGAAGAACTGGATGTGTTGAACTTGCTGCAGAAAAAATGGAGATTCCCATTACTACATATTCTTGTGTTGTCATAGAAGGGAAACAAAAAGAATGTAACTGCAGAGAAGTGTTAGTGTTTATACCTGCAGGATTAGTATTAGCTTTTGGTAACTCAGAGTTTGGTTTCTGTATTTGAACAGCCTGAAAATCAGAGCTTGTTCCTGGAGTACTCTGAGCACCTACAAGTTAACACAATAAAAATCTTAGATCTCTATATTCTTTTAAAAGTGGTCTCGCCACTCCTCACTTCTCTCACTCGATTTTTAATAGTAAGAGTTTACTCACTTGAGCTACTAAACTCATTCTCTAATCTACCTTTCCTTTTTCCAGGACGGGAGCCTGCCTCTCTTAAAATTTTATTTTTCACTTACTCTTTTCTCACAACTCACAGTAAAGCTCAAAATTTAAAAATCCTACAGAAATAAGAGGTGGCTAAGAAGAGTGAACTGTAGTCACATAAATAGGGGTACCACATAGTGGACTGTTCATGATCATCCATCAGTATTTAAAAGAATATAAAGAATACAGATAAAGGATAATACTACTATATCTGTAAATGCTAATAAGAGATCAGAGTATATACCTTGAGCTTGTTCTTGTTGTTGCTCATCGTCTGCAAGTACTGATACTGGAGGAACTGCAATAGCTTCATGAATTGGAATTGCTTCAGCTCCCTCCACGGCAGCATGAACTGTGCCTGTAGTATCAAGTACCAATGCAGGTTTCCTTGCTTTGTCTGCTTCATCCTTTTCAGATGAAGGTTCTTGTGCGACGGAAAGTTCTGGGAGTGTTATATCCCTTTGAGATATAGGTTCTTGTGGCTCCCCTTCCTCATCTGAAGAGTGAGTGTCTTCAGGAATCTCAGAAAGCCTGACACCAGCTACCTTCTTCTTTAACTTGGATTTCATTGTAGTTCGCTGGATGTCAGTATCAGTATTTAGGCTCCCAAGATCAGAAGTTGAGAGAATATCTTCTTCAGCCTTTTGAGCAGAAGGTTCTTGCGGGACAAGATCAATGGTGGCTGCTGCATCACTTTGAGATGTAGGTTCTTGTGGGCCTGATCCCTGCTGAAAGTGGTGAGGTTTGAAAACCCTCCTTGCCCTTGCTTGTTTAATCTCAGACATTATGCTTCTTGTCTTGCATCTCTTCTCAGGTGGAGAGATATCAACATCTACTGTTGCACCTGCCTTATGACTCCCTGTGCCAGTGATTGAGAAGATATCAGAGATTTTCTTCTGTTGAAGATCATCTACTTTAAATAATCTCTTCTTTTTCACGACTGGCCCTTGGGTTGAACCTTGGCTATCATCTCCTGTAGCTGCTACTATAGGTCCATCAGACTTTAGTTTCATGAATCTTGATGAAAGTGGAGCTTTGTCTTCTTCGTTAGAGTCTGTGGCCTCATCTACCAATTTTCTCTTTGGCTGAAAAGCCTGTTGACCCCCTTGTACCCCCTTTGCCCTATCAGTGTTTAGGGTTTTCTGAGAAGTCCTTTGTCCTGCATGCTGTGTAGCATCAGACTTGGCTGACTTCTTTGTTTTTACAACAAATGCCTTTTGGGAGGCACCTGAGCTGGATTGTGTTTGATGTGTTTGAGTGGTGGAGCTTGGGTAAGCTGCAGGGGGTTGCCCTGAGGCTGCCTGCAGCATAGCTCCTTGAACATTTTGCACTCCATACACAGTAGGCATAGATGCAAGAAGCACTTGCCTGACTTGTGCAGGCACTGAGGCCTTTTTACCATCTCTGCTAATAAGGTCTTTAAAAGCCCTTTTATTCAATTTAAAACAATTTATTCTATCAGCAGTATCTATTTCTACATTAGGAAAATTGTAATTAAATATAAGGTGACAGAATCTAGCATAATTTACAGTTTTTATATCAGCAGATAGCCTATCACCTATGAACTTTAACAAACCAGTGCCAAAATCACAGTGAGAGTCATAGATAAGAGAATACCCAATTTGTTGTGACATTTGAGGAAGTGCATCAAAGTTAGTGCACTTGTTGGAGAAAGCCTTGGTAATGCAGTGGAAGTAGAAATTTTACTCATTCCTTAATCCTGGTCTCTTCAATTGACCCAACTTGTTCAAAGATCCTTCATAGCCAATGTGAGTGAAGAGACCTTTAATGGCTTTGTCACCAGTAAATATGGTGACCCATCATGGATGGGTAGATGAAGAGCTGCTCTAACAGTTGTGGGAGTAACAATTGCTTGTTCATCACCATGTGAAAAGATTATACTTGGTATACCAGAATCACCACCATCATCAAAGTTAGCAGTTTTCCGAATCTCCAGAAAATTCCTTCCAGAAATTACTGATGGGTTTGTAAGAGTAAAACCCACCTCACTCGATCTGAGAAAGTCTTGAATTAGATGGAAATCATAATCAATTTCATCATTCTCGAGGATGGCTGCGTAGTTGTTAGTAACAAACTCTGCTCCATCAAAAACAAACGCCTTGGTTGCCATTGTTTGATTGAATTGAAAAGATTTTAGATCCAGGGTTTCAGAGTTAGAGAGTTCTAACGGAGAATAGAGAGAAAGAGTAGAGAGAATAGATACAGCTTTTGTAAAAGAAAATTTGAAAAACACTTTTATTTACCTCTCTCTTACCTTTACTGAACATGGGCACATGGGTTTGGACAGCTGTCAGCACTTAACCGGCTGTAGCATAATTAGTGGAGCAGATAACAAGGTACAGCTGTCAGCACTTAACCGGCTGTAGCATAATTAGTGGAGCAGATAACAAGGTAATTATTAAACGTGCACAGTTAAACAAACTGATTACACATTACTTCACACAACATATGAACCATTTGTTCGATTACCAATCTAACATGTTTAATGAGCTGTCCAACATCAAATGATTACATTATTCATCTTTAAAAAGATAAATAATTTCAAATACTGAATAAAAATAAAGTCTGATGACTGTCAGTATTTGACTGTTGACTCATATCAGTGTTTACAAACTCTAATATGTCAAAAGCTTCAGAGTTTAAGAAACAAAAGTTAGTAACATAGTATCAGTATTTAACACAATTTCATAAATACTTAAGAGAAAATACCAACTATTTGTTTGATTTGCCTTAGACCTTTGCAGCTAGTCTTCAGTGTTTAAAAAGTGACCAGTTATCATTCCCAATTCATTTACCAATCTTGTAAAAGTAGCTTCACTCAATGGTTTGGTGAATATGTGTTAGGTCCCAAAGTATTGTAGAAGGGGGGGTTGAATACAATACTCACAATTATTTTGATTTCTTTTCGAGTTCTTCGTTTAGTTACGTAATCGAAATAGACACAAACAAGTTCGAGAATATATCGTTGTATTAATATAAACCTTGAGTTTGCTACACTCTAATCAATAATGATTCGCTACAATAAATTCGACAGCATAACAGAACAAATACAAGCTTTAGAAAATAAATTGCCTTCAATGGAGCTCTCGTATTTGCAGTTGGCAGCTGAGGAAGATAACCAGTTGAAATGAATTCAATCTGTTGTTTTTATGTGTAGACTTTGTCAATTTAATTACGTGGCTTAATTGTAGCCAAGACAATAAAATTGCTGCACAAATCGTGGAATAAATTAAGGCACAAGTGGCGCCAAGATTATACACCTTGGTGGCGCCTAGAGATCATTTGTACTTAGCCAATTCTTCAAGCATTTAGGTGGCGCCAAGAGTGCAACTTGTTGGTGGCGCCAAAAGTTACCATAGCAAGTGACTTAGCCAAACTTTTTATCTCCTTTAAGTGGCACCAAGGGTGTTACAACACTTAGACAAATATTCAAGAATGCAGGTGGTGCCAAGAGTGAAGTCCCTTGGTGAATGGTGGCGCCTACAAGCATTCTTAAAGTACTTAGAATGTTCTAAGTGTTTAGTGGCGCCTAGAGTGAGTCCTTGACTCCTTGGTGGCGCCACTAAGATCTTTACTTAGCTAAATTTTGATCGCATAACCATGGTGGCGCCAAGAGTTAATAATATTTTGACTTAAAGAATTTTACAGCATCCTGCAAGCAATTCCAATTCTCTGTATTTTTTGATTCACTCTTTTCTGTATCAACTTAATTCCTTCTGAATGAACAAGATAATCCTTTTCTGATGTGTTGATGCTTAGTGCACTGGTCTGGTTCACAAAT
>PHNY01023763.1:432-29355 GCA_003724115.2 Anethum foeniculum | reverse complement strand
CCAGAAAATAACTCATTTCCCCCATCATACTCATTTGATATCTTGACTGCATAAGCTTAGAAAACTTTTGACAGAGTTTGTCATTAGTAGAACCAAAAATGATATCATTAACATATATCTGGACCAATAACAGTTCCTTACCATGATTTAGATAAAAGAGAGTTTTATCTATTGTACCTCTTTTGAAACCACTTTCCAATAAAAACTGAGCAAGTGTTCCATACCATGCTCTTGGAGCTTGTTTTAGTCCATCAAGTGCTTTATCCATTCTGTAGACATGATTTGCATACTTGGGATCAATAAACCCTGGAGGTTGTTCAACATAAACTTCCTCTTGAACTTCACCATCAAGAAAAGCACTCTTCACATCCATTTGAAAGACTTTAAACTTCATATGAGCAGCATAGGCCAAAAAGATTCTAATAGCCTCTAGTCTTGCAACAGGAGCAAATGTCTCATCATAATCAATTCCTTCTTGCTGAGAATACCCCTTTACAACTAACCTTGCTTTATTCCTTGTAACAATGCCCACACTATCAGTTTTGTTTCTGAAAACCCACTTAGTACTAACAATGGATTNNNNGTGTCCATACTTTGTTTCTTTCAAATTCATTTAACTCCTCTTGCATTGCTGTGACCCAGTCAGCATCTTGAAGAGCTTCATCCACTTTCTTAGGTTCATTTAGAGATAGAAAAGAATGATAAAGACACTCATTTTTAGTTGCAGTTCTTCTAGTCTGTACACCTTTATCAAGATCTCCAATAATTAAGTCAGGTGTATGTGACTTTGTCCACTTCCTAGCTTTAGGAAGTTGTCTTCTAGAACTGGAAGATTCTCGATGATCCATAGTGTCTCCTTGTTGATTTTCAATAGTACCTTCAGTATTTCCTGATGCTCCCCCGAACCAGTGCTTCCATTGTTATCAGAATTTGTTTCATCAGTATTTGAGGAATCAGTATTTGATGAACTTTCTTCTGATGTTCCTTCAGTTGAAATAGACTCTTGTGTATGATGTTGCTCCCCTTAACCATGTGCTTCATTATTAGAATTTTGATTACCATTAGTAAATAATGGTTCATCAGAGTCTGATGGAATATCAGTATTTGCAGAAATATCAGGATTTAACTGTTCAATATATGGTACTACATTTTCAAATCTCAGTTGATCAAGTTCATCAGAATCTTCTAGACCTGTAACTTTCTTGTCATCAAAAGACACATGAATTGATTCCATGATCACCTTTGTTCTCAAGTTATAAACTCTGAAAGCCTTTGTTGATAGTGGATAACCAACAATTATCCCTTCATCAGCTTTTAAATCAAATTTAGTCAGCTGTTCTGGATGAGTTTTAAGAACAAAACACTTACAGCCAAATATGTGAAAGTACTTCAAATTGGCTTCTTTTCCTTCACCATTTCAAATGGTTTCTTTTCATGCTTGTTGATCAATGTTGAATTTTGAGTGAAACAAGCAGCTTGCACAGCTTCTGCCCAGAAATAAGTTGGCAGTTTTGCTTCTTCAAGCATGGTTCTTGCAGCTTTTATGAGAGTTCTATTCTTTCTTTCAACAACTCCATTTTGTTGTGGAGTTCCAGGAGCTGAAAACTCCAGTTTGATTCCTTTTGAACTACAGAACTCTTCCATAATTCAATTCTTGAACTCAGTGTCATTATTACTTCTCAGAATTTTCACAGTATGTTTTGATCCTTTTTTCAGTTCTCTAATATGATCAAGAAGAATAGATGATGTTTCATCTTTCTTATGTAGAAAATACACCCATGTGTATCTTGTATACTCATCAACAATGACAAGTGCATATCTCTTCTTTGCTATAGCCATTACATTTATTGGACCAAAGAGATCAATATGTAGTACATGATGTGGCCCAAGAATTGAGGATTCAGTCTTACTCTTAAATGAAGATTTTCTTAGTTTGGCCTTCAGACAAGCATCACAAAGACCATCAGGAGTAAACTGTGCTTTGGGCAGTCCTCTAACAAGATCTTTCTTCACCAATTCATTTTAATGTTGTTGAAATTCAAGTGAGAAAGTCTTTTATGCCAATTTCAGCTTTCTTCCATTGAAGCTTTACTCAGAAAACAGATTTCTGAGCCATCAGTGTTTATAGAAAGCTTGGCTTCATAAATGTTACCATGTTCGTAACCTTTCAAAGCAATTTTTCCAGTTGAAATACAGACAATTTCACAATGATCCTCATAAAAATCCACATGATAACCTCTGTCACAGATTTGACTTACATTGATCAGATTATGCTTGAGTCCTCCAACTTGAGCTACATTTTCTATGATGACATGCCCAAGATAGATTTTGCCATATCCCATAGTCTTTCCTGCACTTTCTCCTTAAACTCTGATAGCAGGGATTTATTTTCTGTCATATGTCCTGAACATCCACTGTCCAAAACTAGAATACTTTTTCTGTTATCAGTAAAGCTACTAGTTAGAGTTTTTAAGGACCCAGACTTGCTTGGATCCTTTAGGCTTATTAAGTTTATTAACATTTGCAGCAGAAGACTTTTTATCAGAGTTTATGCTAACAGTTTTGATATTAGGATTACACATGCAGAATTGACTTTATTGATTTCCAAAGAGGGTTTTAGTTCATAATAGTTATAATACAAACTGTGATCCTCTTTACATGTGTAAATGGAATGCCAAATACTACCACAATGAAAACATGGATTTTGTGGTCTATATCTAACTGTCCTAGTCCTAAACTCTGATTTAGGTCTGACAGTTGTGATATCCTTATTCTTCTTGCAATTCATAGAGATATGATTAGTACTAGCACAGTTAAAATAAGCCTTTCTAGGTGCATTAGGAATTGGTCTATAGTTATTTTCCTTATTTATTCCTTCTTTTCCATTTCTATTCTTTCTAGGCTGTGTTTTCTTGTTTTTCTTTGTGATTTCATTCAACTTATGTTTAAGTTGCTTTTGAGACATTAAACCAATGTTTATTTTCTTAGCTTTTACATGTCTAAAGCTATCAGTATTTAAGTTAGGCTTAGTTCCTGAAGTTGATACTCTTTCGTTTACTGATTTCACATTATCAGTATTTAAGTTAAACTTAACAGGTGTGAGCTTAGACCTATCTCTTTTTATAACTCTGTCAGGAGTTATTGGTTTCTTAATCTTAGCTTCATATTCTTTAGGTTTCATATACCCTAATCCTGATTTCCAACAACCATTTTCAAGTATTTCCTGAGTTGTTCTTCCTGACTTGGTCGAAGTCCTGATTATTTTTCTTTCTTTTGTTAGTTCTTTTTCTAGATAAGCATGCTTTTTGAGAAGTTCTTGTTTAACATAAGCAACATCATTTCTTTCTTTTTGAATGTCTAGCATAAAGATTAACTCAGCTTCTTCTATGTGTCATTTCTTTTCTTAAGATCTTCATTTTCAATCTTAATTCTTTCATTTTCTAAATTTTGATCCCTATAGCTAACATGCATACATTTGAGAAACATTCTCAACTCAGAAATATCATATGTATCAAAAGCAAGAGTAGTTTGAGGTAACTTTTCTTCCAGAGGTGCAGAGTCATCAGTATTTACTACCAGTAAATAATTGACTTTTTCATCAGTATCTGAAGAATCAGCCCATTCTGTCTTCCTTGTGATGAGAGCCTTACTTCTTTCAGCTTTATCCTTTCTGCACTCAGTTGCAAAATGCCTTATTCCATCACAGTTTTAGCATTTGATCTTTGACTTGTCAAATTTTCCATATTTAACTCTTTACCATCTTTCTTACTGAAATTCCTTTTGTCAGAAGATGAGGCCTTGTTAGAAAATTTCTTTCCTTTTCTGAAGCCTTTGTATCCCATCTTTTTGAAGCTTTTCACCATTAAAGCTGCTAGTTGCAACATCTCTTCATCATCAAGTATCTCCATCAGTATCTGTAGTGTTATCAGTATTTGAGTCATCATCAGTGTTTGATGACTCATAATCAGACTTTGTAACCATTGCCTTTCCCTTAGAATGGCTTTTCCTCACAGCTTTATCTTTTGATACTTTCTCTTCAACTTTCAGGGCAACAGACCTTGATTTGCTTCCTTTCCTTTCGCTCCTTTGTTCCATCTCAAGTTCATGATTTTTTAGCATACCATAGATTTCATCAAGAGACATTTCACCAAGATCATGGTTGTTAATTTAAGATCCCACTTCTCAGGTAGTGCAAGAAGAAACTTCAGATTTGAATCTTCAAGATCATATCCTTATTAACCAAAGATATATCATTCAGCAATTTCAGAAATCCATCGTAGATCTCTGTCAGTGATTCATCTGACCTTGAATTAAAGTGCTCATACTCATGTGTGAGTATTGTTCTCCTGTTCTTCTTGATAGTCTTAGTTCCTTGACATTTTACCTCCAAAGCTTCCCAGATCTCCTTTGCTGTTTTGCATCCAAACACCCTGTTAGACATAACATTATCCAAACTGCTATGTAGAAGTTGTCTCACTTTTGCATCTTTCATTATTGAAGATTTGTCTTACGGAGTATAAAGATGATAAACAGTTTTTTATATTAATGAATAAAAACTGTTACAATATTATAAAGAACTCTCTCAAAGAATGTAGGAGTATTCTTGAGAGCTGCTAGGTTTCACAGAATGATAAAACAATAATCGACACTTATAGTGTTAACCTATAATACACAGTTACACAAACAAATTATTACAAACATGATTACATAAAGATGACTAGATACAGATCATATCTAATAATTGATTGCTCATTTCCATATGCTGAGTAACAGACATATCCTTGCAATCTTCAATCAGATAAATCATAACATAATTTACTGCTTCCACAAAGTCTGACAATAAACACTGATAATAAATACTGATATCAAACACTGATATCAAACTGTCGAATCCTGATGATAAACTCTGATTTGACTAAGTTCTAAACACTGATCATCAAATTATCTAACACAAGGGCCATTTGCGAGTATTTTTTCGGTTTTTTAAGACCCCTTTTTCTTGTAGTGGATTCTATACTAACTTGTAATATATTATTTGTCTCAGGCGATTTCTATTAATTTTTTTAAATCATATAATACTCTCTATTATTTGATCTTAATTTGTTTTTTTATTTTTCGTCAATTATGGTGATGTCAAATTTATTTTTGATATGTATTTCCCGCTTGAATATAGAGTTTTTCTTTTTCTTGATTTGTTGTAAATTTATTGTTAATTTTGTGATATTAAAATTCTTATTATTTAAATTAATTTACAAGTGTTTGTTTTCATTGAGTAGCAATATATAACTGATCTACAATTAATAAAATTTATAATTATGTTGAATACATAACTTAATATTTTAAAATAAATTATATAATTTTTCATTTTTTCTAGAAGGTGTTAATAATTAATTTAGAAACCAAACTATCCAATTATATTTTTCAAAGTATATATAGTGTAGAAATTATATGAATTATATTTTTTTTTTTTAAAAATTATTTACAAATATTTTAAAAAGATGTTAACTAACCAAACTAATTTAAGTACAAATTATATCTTCTTGGAATGGGTTTGTTTTTCAAAGTTACTATTATTGCATCATTTTTTTTTTGAAAAATATGGTCTTATACAAAACAGCTTTTGTAAATATAATTTTATACATTACAAACCAACCAAACATACCCAATATATACCACATAAAGCAGTGTCTGGGGAGGGTATGATGTACGCAGCCTTACCTTCAATCAAAAGAATGAAGAGGCTGTTTCCACAAAGACCCACGGCTTGTATGTGCAAATGAGTAAGGTATAATAGTAGAAATGAAATGCAATACAGTAATACACAATAACAGTAGTGACTGTTGTAAGTCACTTTTATTCCCCTTATTGCACTCTTTTGATGCCTATAACTCAAACTTTTTCTTTTCTTTTTTAAATATCGCTCTCAAAACTTGATGTTTCACCAAATTACCTGTCCAAAACACACAAAGAAAATATAACTTTATAAATTTGGCGTCCATCAAACCCATAAACTAATCTACCATGTTCTCTGCAAAAAATTATGAACAAGTTTGAAGTATACTCGCCTCCTCTGTCTGATCAGAGTATCTTCAAATACTAACCACTTTGTTTTTCTGCCAATGCTTTGAACTCCTTAAATTTGTTAAGAGCCTCTGATTTTTCTTTCAGGATATACACCCAACTTTTCCTGCTAAAATCATCAATAAATGTTAGGTAATACCTATTACCACCAAGAGATGCAACATCAAATGGACCAGCAATATCCGTGTGAACTATCTCTAATGGCCTTCTGGCTCTCCATGATTTTCCAATGGGAAAACTTTGTCTATGTTGCTTCCCCTTGATACATTCTTCACACAAATTCTCCGGTTCTTTGATTTCTGGGAAGCCGATCACCGTCTTTGTCTTTGATAATAATTGTAAGCCAGAAAATCCAAGATGACCATACCTTAAATGCCACAACCACGAGTCATATTTAATGACCGACTTCAAGTATTTCTGCACCTTCGTCTGCATATCAAGTGTGAATAGGCGATTCTTTGACATCCCAACATTAGCGATCAATTCTCGAACCTGATTTCTTATGGTAAGAGAATTATCCTGCATCTAAAAATTTAATCCTTTCTCCATAAGTTGGCCAAGACTGATGATGTAACTTTTCAAAGTAGGTATATAATAAACATCATTTATATACTTCTTTTCACCATTCTTTGAGACAATTGTAATTGTACCGTTGCCTTTGACCGGAATCTTTGAAGATCTCCAAAAGTAACTTCTCCTGTGACTGTCTCGTCTATCTCCATAAATAAATCTGTGTCTAGACACGTGATTGCTTGCACAGGAATCAAGATACCAAACATTTTTCTTATCTTTCTCGTCTCCTTTGTAAGTGAAGAACATAGCAGACCCCACATCTTTGTCTTTTTATACTACTGCAAAATGACTTCTTTCTTCCAGTTTGGAAATCAACACTCATAACTGAAGTGACCATATTTATTACAATTATAACACTGAAATCGAGATTTGTCACCTCGGTGAAATCCGCTTCTTCCACAACCTCTGAAATTTTGACCACGACCAGATGGTTGATAACCTTCAGAATTTTAGCCTGTGGTAAAAGACTGCCTTCCACGTCCTCGTCCACCTCGGTAGCCACCTCGGCCACGTACAAAACTGCTACTGCCAGAACTGTCACTGATGGATACTTTACTTTTCAATGCCTTCTCCAAATGGCTTGCATCATCATATTGATTCATCCGCTGCTCGTGGGCTTGAAGAGAACATACGAGCTCATCAATCGAAATTGTGAACAGGTCTTTTGACTCCTCAATAGAAGTAACAACATAATCAAATTTTCTTGTCAAAGAAAGGAGAAATTTTTCCATGACCCGAACATCATTGAGACTTTCGCCGTTTCTTTTCATCTCATTTGTCAACGTTTTTAAACGATTAAAAAATTTACCAATATTTTCTGAACTCTTCATCTTCAAATTTTTGAACTCCCCGCGTAGCACCTGGAGCCGTACCTTTTCTACTTTTTTAACTTCTTGAAAAGATTTCTGCAAAATATCCCCCACACTCTTCGATGTTTTTGCCTCCGAAATTTTTTCAAAGGTTGATTCGTTAATTCCTTGAAAAATTAAGTACAACATCTTCTTGTATTTTTTCCGAGACTCCTTTAATGTCGACTTCTGGTCATTTGATAAAGCTGCTTCAGCAACTGCATTTGAGGGTTCAATTAATCTGGTTTCAACCATATCCCAAATATCTTAGGAACCAAGTAACACCTTCATTTGAATACTCTAGTTTCCAAAATTTGTAGCCGTTAACTTTAGAATTTGGGGCTGTAGCAGATTTGTCATTTTTCACGAATGAAACCTTGGGTCGGACACCACTTGTTGGAAACGTGAATGGGCTTTTACCCAAAAAATTCGATAATATTAAGACACAAACAATATACTCCCTCCATCCCATTTGATTCTTAACATTTGAAATGGAGTGTTTGGCACGCATTTTAAGGCTCTTATCTAGTATAGTTGCACAAATTATTTTAGAAACTTTTTTCTTCTAAATAAAAATTAAATGTCTAAACTTTATTCAAAAAACTAAAATTTGAAAAATAAATTATAGAACTATGGTAGATAAGAGCTTTAAAATGCGTGCCGAACACTCTGTTTCAAATATTAGGAATCTATTGGGACGGAGGGAGTAACACTTTTATTTCTCATAATAATAAAAGTACAACTTAAATATTTGGTTACACACACTGGTTACAGCCTTTTAATTCTACATCTTCAGCTCTCTATTTTTTTCTCCTCTGTTTTCTGCTTACTTCAGTGTACTTACAGGAATGTTAGGATACCTTATTTATAGGCTCTTAAGTGATGACCTAATTGCTTATGTAATATTCTTGCTGACCTAATTGCTTACCCATGCATAAAATTAATACAAGCATGTCAAATTTGAACATCTAGGCTCCATTATGTTGTCTTCTGTGCAATTCTTTAACACAGCCTACCTTGTTTCCAGGGTTCATTTAAGAGCCCACTTTCACACAGGTTGTTCAATGGTCAGATAAATCCAGAAGTATTGAGACTGTTACAAATTCAAACCTTATCCAGCTTTAAACATTATCTACATACCTTTTGATTATCACATCCCCATGTACTCTAGGCTCCAGAATGCTATCTTCTGTGCAATTCTTTAACACAGCCTACCTTGTTTCCAGGGTTCATTTAAGAGCCCAGTTTCACACAGGTTGTTCAATGGTCAGACAAATCCAGAAGCGTTGAGACTGTTACAAATTCAAACCTTATCTATCTTTAAACGTTATCTGCATACCTTATGATTATCACATCCCCATGTACAGCTGTTGTTATTTGTTTGTTTCTATATTCTCTCCTGCTGGTGCATGCATGCACGTCGAACACCACAATTATGATAGATGTATTACTACTATAGATGTTCCTTTTTCTTTTGTTCATATTAATCTATAGTTACCTAGCTGTTAATATTAATGTCGATTCTAGAAGAGTTTGAAATTTTAACAACAATATGTTGCTTCTTACACTTCTAAGTGATTGAGGAATCACCAAGCAGAACACAGTAGCCAGTCAGAGATAGTCGTGTGTTGGGGAAACTCGCCCGATCAGCATCACCGTATAAGGTAACAGCCAAATAGGGTGCAGAAGAAAACATTAATTCTTGACCACAAGTACCTTTGAGATACTTGACTACCTTGAGAGCAGCCTGCCAATGTCCCTCTCAAGGGGAGTTCATAAATTGCGCGAACACATGAATAGAGTAGGACAAATCCGTACGTGTAATGGTCAAGTAGATAAGCTGACCAACAAGACGTATGTAAGGTGTAACATTATATAGAAAAGTAGTTGCATCATCCTTTAACAGAACATGATGTTGTTCCATAGGTATGCAAGTGGACTTAGTATCAAATAAACCTGTATCCTTAAGAATATCCACTGTATACTTAAGATGATTAACAAATATACCAACATTAGATTGATTCAATTCAAGTCCTAAAAAATAAGTCAGAGAACCCAAATCCTTGATTTTAAAATGCAAACCCAGAATCTACACCACTTCATCAAGTAAGGCTGAGTTGTTCCCCGTCAGTAACATGTCATCAACATAGATGAGCAAATAAGCCACATCATTACCTCTTTTAAATTGAAATAAGCTGGGGTCACTAACCATTTAACAAAACCCAACATCAATAAAGCTTGGACAAAGCAATAAACCACTGTCGTGGTGCTTGCTTTAGTCCATAAATGGACTTAATAAGCCAACAAACTAGTTGCTGATTAGGAAACTAATCTAGAAGAGCAGCTGATGGACAATATCTCGGAGGTAAATCCATATAGACTTTCTCATCCAATTAGCCGTGTAAAAAGGCATTCGTAACATCAAGTTGTTTAAGAAACTAGTTGTGTTTGGTTGTTAACTTCAACAGAATTCGGAGTGTAGACATTTTTGCTACTGGAGCAAAAGTTTTAAAATAGTGTAACCCTTCCGTTTGAGTGAATCATTTGGCTACCAGCCATGCTTTATAGCGATCCACATCATCATTAGCTAGGTATTTAACCTTAAACAACCACTTACACCTAACAATCTTTTTACCACGTAGTAAGGGTTGAAACTCCCAAGTATTATTAGCTTCAAGAACAGCCAACTCATCACTCATTGCTTCACACCACACGAACTATTTTATAGCCTGCTTATAGGTGGTTGGCTCAGAAATTTTGATTGTATTGCCACCAAATGAACAGGAAGTGGATCAACTGGTAAGGAAGAGAAATAGTTGGTTAAAGAGACACATGAAGCAGATGAGGTGGATTTAAGTTGAATTTTATCAACAATGTGAGAAGGTATGCCATTAAAGTCAGAAAACTTTGATCGCAGTTGTCGTACTCCGTGAGGTCTAGGTATAGTAGCTGATGACCCTGGACCAACATAATTACTTTGTAGGTTTACTATACACTCCCCATGCTCTGCAACATTATAAACAGTTTCGTCTACATTACCTATAGTGTGATTAAAATCAACTATACAAAGGATCACAATCCACAAAGGTTTGTTGATCAGGAAACTGTTGAGAAAGCGAAGGATTCTGAATTTGTCGAAACAGAAAAAGACTCATAAAAAGTCAAATCCCTTGAAATAACCACCTCTTTTGTTTGCAAATCCAGAATTCTGTAGCCTTTCTTGGCAAATGGATAACCAACAAACACTCCTTTAATTGCACGAGGAGCAAACTTGTCTGTTGGGTGTGGAACCACAGTTGCAAAGATGAGACAACCAAACACCTTTAACTCATAAAAATCAGGAGGTTTGTTAAACAATAGCTCATAGAGAGTACGTCCATTTAGCTGAATAGAAGGGGTCCTATTCAAGACATAAACAGCTGTTAAAAGACAATCGCCCCAAAAACTCAATGGAACTGATGAGTGGAAACGTAAGGCACGAGCTATATTAAGAAGAGTACAATGTTTTCTTTCAACCAACCCATTTTGCTGAGGCGTATATACACATGTGGGCTGATGTACAATCCCCTTAGCGAGAAACCGGTCTTTCAAATCTTTATTCACAAACTCAGACCTGTTATCAGATCGAATGAATTTGACAGATATAGAAAAATGATTTTCAACATATAGAAAGAATGCTTTGATAGTCAAGGGAACGCTAGACTTATCAGACAAAAGATAGACCCAAGTTGCCTTAGACATATCATCCACAATAGTCAAAAACATAGTACAATTATTATGAGTTTTATGACGATAAGGCCCCCAAAGATCAATATACCGAAGCTCAAAAATGGTTGTAGAAGTCATTGTACTAGTAGGAAATTTGTGTCTAGTCTGCTTATCCAACATACAACTATCACATGGAGGTAAAGTTTTATATAAACCTTCAATAGGTAACAGTTGCATAATAGGTGGAGGCACATGTCTTAAGTGATGATGGCACAGAAGAGCTTTATTATCAAGACTGTTATGCAGCTTATTCATAGTCACAGAATGAACCTGATGCTGAAGAAGCTGATGTTGATTAAGCAAATACAATACATTATGTTCTTTACTAATCACGAGTGCTTACGCCAATAAGGAGCCTAAATAGAGCATTGTTGAGGAGTAAATATAGCAGTACATTTAGTGTCAATAAGCAGTTTAGAAACAGACAGCAAAATGTATGTAAAAGTAAGCACACAGAGCACATTATGTAGGACAACATCTGTACTAAGAATCACTGTTCCAACACGAGTCACTTCATCAGTGGCACCATTGGGTAAATGGTGTTGACTAAGTAATTTTAATAGCTTATAGCAGATCAACAAATGGAGTTATATGATCTTTAGCACCTGTATCTACAATCCACTAATTTGGAGTGAACACAAGGCTGAATCAACACTATTTGCAAAATGAAGAACGGTACATGCAAACTGAGAACCATTCATATGAGAGTACCAACTGCTGGATGTTGACTTTGTATCTGAAGTAGTTGACATATTCATAGACTTCTGCAAATACATGAGTTTTTTGTTTGCATTATCCATCTGTGAATTGCACATTATCAAAGGTAGTAGATCCTACATATTGATCAGAGACAGGTGCAGACACATTTGAATTAGTAGCAAGAGCTGCAGAATTTTGTTTAGCATTGCTAACACTAGCATTAAAACGTGGCTTGGGTTTAGGTTTCCCAAATAAACTGTGCCAAGACGGATTGCCATGTAAACAGTAGCATTTTTCTTGTGTGTGTCCGGTCATGTGACAAAATTCACATACCACATGATCTCTTATATCCAGAGTAAGTTTATGAGAATTTTTCCCTGATTGATAACGAGTTACTGAAATTGTAATAGAATCAGGAACGATAGGTCATGTCAAAGCAAATGACTCTGATTTTCCTCTTAAAGTAGCAATGAATAGCACTGGCTCAACGTAGGTAGCGGTTTCATCATCAAAATTTGACCTCGAATACCAGTAAATTGGTCATTCAATCCCAATAAAAACTGAGAAAACTTGATATCTTGTTCATAAGCATCAACTCTAGTATTAATTGCACATGTACATACAGTACAAGTACAACGAGGCTTAGGTATCATACACTCTAATTCATTATTTACTGCTCGAAATTTAGAGAAATAGCTAGCAATAGACATATTGCCTTGATAGATGAGCAATTTCATATCTCAGTTGAAACAATTTAGGAACATTGCTTTGAGTATATCTTGTTTCAAGATCATTCCAAATATACACCGCAGTTTCCATATGAACTACACTATTACGTATATCAACTATAATTGAGTATAGGATCCGGGACATAACCATGTTATTACAGCGAGTCCAATGAACTAGTAACAGAGAATTTGCAGCAGGTTTGAGATACGTTCCATCGACCAACCCTTGTCTTAACTTAGATTACAGTGCAATCTCCATTGATCGACACTGTTAGTTCCCAACAATGTAACAACTGAATTATAGAAGGGGGGTTGAATGGAATTCAGAAAACTTTTTCAAATTTTCTTCAATCTGTTTTTATGCTTAGTGGGGACAGTGAATAGTAGTGTTTGAATTGTACAAATGCAGATTGATATAAACGTATATTCAAGACACAATATCAAGATGACACAAAGCTTTAAAAACTTTCTGGTGGATTGTTCTTCCACTAGAGATATATATTGCTTAGAAAATATGTGATACAAGAAAAGTATTGTACACAGCTGCTTCCTAGTATGAACTAAGATGATTCACTATACAACTCTATTTTTCTGAACATGAATCACTTTAATTTACTAGCTACAACTTGGTTTATATATTACCAAGTTTACATGTGTAGAAAAAAATAATAATCTAACAGCTAGGTCTTAACATGTTACTTCATTCCTCTGTCCAATGCAATCCAAGGTGAATATAGCATCTTTGAATACTCCTTGTTTTGCACTAGAATGAAAATGCTTTATTTTCCTTGAAACCTTCAAGAGGCTGCCACATTCCTTTTGTATACTTTCAACCCATGTGACTCTGGCAGTCATGTCAAGTCACTGTCAACTGCTATCTTTGTGATCATCCGTTGAAGCTTGATTGGGATTATCCGTTGAATCTTTATTATAGACTGAATTATCTGTTGAAACTTCATTGGAGTCATCCGTTGAAACTTTGTTGGAGTCATTCGTTGAAACTTTGTCTGATAGCCGTTAAAGCTTCACACAGTCATCCGTTGAAGCTTGAGGTTTATCCGTTGAAGATGTTTTCTTAGCAGTTGAAAACTCTTTCACTTACACAAAATTACAAGGCATTGAATATATACAATTAACCTACCTATTTTGTGTATCTTGCTAGTAGTCAACATGACTTAGGAATTGTCTTCAACTTCTAAACTTTCTCAGTTAAACTAGCATATGAAATGTGTTACAAACCTATTAAAATGAAACAAGTTACTCTCTTCAACGGATAAGGTATAGTACTTTATCCGTTGAGGCTACAAATATAAATAAGGGAAAATCTACTTAAGGTGTTTTGGTGACTTATCATCAAGACTACAACATATTCCTAACAGACACCACTGGTTATAATTCCTCTTTGTTAAGACCACAGTTGTAAGATGCATACTTGGATTATTTGACGGATGAAGATAATATTGATGATCAACGCTCACAGTCGACGATAACAACATTGATCCAGCAGTTGTTGATGAATATGATATAGCGGTTAACATGATAATGACGATGTACAATAGATAAACCTGAGTGTGTATATCTAACCACAACTTCACCGGAAAACTCAAACAACGAAGAAAAACACCGAGAAAATCTCCATTAACAACTCTTTTTAACGAGCATAAAGCTCTGATACCATGATAGAAATTAAGATCTAAGAAAAGATAAAACTAACTTGCTTTGATCAGAACCATCATCCACAACTATGAGAATAAAGTTTGTTCCAGATAATTGTTTTCAGATCTAAGAATGTAAGCCTCTCCTAAGAGAGAGATATAAATGATCACTACTTATACTGAAATCTAACAACCAACTCTAACTAACTTTGTTGAGGTGGACCACTCTCTTCCTTAGCTGTTTATGAGCTGCCTTGAGTAGCTGACGTGGAACCTTTAGTGCCAGTATAACTAACACACAACATATAATCTCAACTCTAAGTCGGTAAAGCAATGTTTATATACAAAAGGAAATGAAATAGAAACTTAAACCAACTCGTAACTAACATTCCCTCCAACAACACTTGTGCAATTATATATATACCCTTATAACTATTTACACTATGTAACATCAATAGTCTTCTGCTGAGAAAATTTAGTTTCCATTTTTTAAAGGATGGAAAAAAATGGACATAATATTTATTATTAATACACAAAAATATCTTTAGAAAACATATATTTTATAAAAATAGTACATTCCATAAATATAATTAACAAAATAATGATAATAATAATAATAATAATAATAATAATAATAATAATAATAATAATAATAATAATAATAATAATAATAATAATAATAATAATAATAAGAAAATTAAGAATACAAATTGTGTAAAAAAAAATAATTGTGCATTTATTACGAGCACAAGCTAGTAAATGTTGATCATAGTGGGTAGTTCAAATAGTAATTAGTAACACCAAGTTCAAATATAAGCATTCCCTCGTATATAGCCTATATACAAAGATTAAACACAAGAAATAAGTAAAAGAATTAAGAACTTCAAATATTACTTCAAGAAATTGTGGCAGGAAAAATGGCTTCATCTTCAAGAACTATGTTGACAACGGTATCAAGAACTTTGAGAATCACCTCCGTAAGAGAACATGTGAGTTGCATTCAGGGCGGCGTTAGAGTAGCGCGGGATGAGCCTCCGCACAGGGCCTCCCAAAAATATAGGGCCCCTAATTTTTAACTTTATATATATTACAAATTTACTAGGAAAAATTTAGTTGTTTAAAAAAATTTGGTAAAGTTTACTTAAAACAATATATAAGCAATTTGAAGAAAATGAGAGAATTAGATTCAGTGAATTTCTTAAAATGACTTATATGCGTTCATAATGTAACAATTCTATATAAAATATTATGACTATTCTTGTTACCGTTGCATTTGCAGAACATTTGTATAAAAAAAACTATGTCACAAAAAAAGAAGCTAAATGGACTTGTTTTGATGATAACCGAATGTGATTTTTTGGATGAAGTTCACATCGAAAGTGTTTTTGATGATTTCATTACAAAATATTCTCTTTAAGTGAATTTGCCGAAATATATTTTTCATTTACAATGTATTTTGATAATTAATTTTTTTTAAAAAAATCATAATTTAAATTAACATTGAAGGGCCCAATTTTAACATTTCGCACAGGGCCTCCAATTTTTTTTCCCCGGCCCTGGTTGCACTGCGTACATACGTAAATCTATATGCATGTATTATGCATATATGTACTAATTTATATTCTACAAATCTCGATTTCTACTTGCAATTATCTGTTACTTACGATTTCCAATCGATTCGACATGCACATTGCGGAAATCACCTTTTTCATGTTTGCAACAGACGATTCTCCATTTTCTTGAATAGTCTGCACCAAAAACCTAATCTTTAGTGCACCAAGAAACCCATAAAACATAATCTCAAGTTATTGTGACTTCTTGATGTTGATTCCCATTTTCTTGATATATTTCATTTGAATTCTACATACACTATCAGATGAAGGTAATTCTGCAGTTGGAAAGACAACAAATATTCCTCTCTCTATAGATACCAGAGCAGAAAAACAAGTAAACTAAAAGGCATACACCTTTTTACTTTTTTAATTTGTGTTACTTTAACATTACAGTAATTGTCAATGCATTCTGTGAATCATTAACTTGCCCTTCCTTGCCTTTTTTCACTTAAATTTTTAATGACCAATTGTAAGAGAATGAGTCTTACATGAATAATCATCTGACAAAACTTTATTGTTGGACACTTAGTTAGGTACCAAAATGTCTGAAGTCACTTGCCTAACATGTAATAGGAAGTTCTTGCTGCAGTTCGGACTAAGAGCTATATGAATCTAGTAATGTTTGTCTGTGTGTTTTCTAGTACTGAATATCTTTACTTTTAGGTTTTGAGGTTTCTGTTATTAAACTTGAATCCGTGACATATGTTGTTAAACTCTAAAATAATTTTAAAGGTTCATAAATGTCCAACTTTGGGTATTATAGTACAATTTTTGAGGTAACAAATAGCACTGTGTCTAGTAACAAATGATCAAAAGGTGTTTTAGTAACGATATGTTGTTAAACTTCGATTTTGGCCATCTAATACAAGCTATGTGTTTTTTAATATATTTTGTTTGAATTTTACAGACACTATCAGATGAAGGTACTTATACGGTTGGAAAGACAACAAATATTTCTCCATCTGAAGATACCATACCAGAAAAAGAGGTAAACTAAAAGGCACACACCTATTTATTTGTTTATATTTTATTAATTTAACATTACAGTAACTGTCAATGCATTCTGTGAATCATTAAATTGCCCTCTATTTCCTTCTTTCACTTGAATTTTAATGATCAATTGTAAGAGAATGAGTCCCACATGAATAATAATCTGACAAAAGCTCATGTTGGACACTTAGTTAGGTACCAAATTGTCTGAAGTCACTTGTCTATCATGAAACGGGAAGTTCTTTACGGCACAATATAGGATTTCTTTAAGTTAAAAATTAACAAACGCAAAACGGAATAGAGTTTTCTGTGTAAACTATAGTCGAAGCTTGGCAGTTGGCACATAGATGACTTGGACGTCACCAAGGTGTTGTATTCTTGAATGTCCTAATCAAGAGTTCCCACCAACGTTACTTGAAAAATGAGTAGAGAGCAAGTACGCATGACTGTTTTGCGTTTTATGATAAAGGTATTATTATGTCACATTTACTTATATTTAGTTTTTCATTTCTATTTTGCATAAGCTATGACTTACTGATGTAATGCGTGTTACGTTATCTCAAGATAAGTTATTTATTATTTATTATTATGAAAAATATCAATTTAAAATTTAAAAGAACTTACAGATTAATCATTATTCATGAATTTTTAAAAATTGTCGCAATTTAAATTTTACTTAAAGTTTGCAAATTCTTCAAAATAGTATAGATTTTGGTGGATTTCAAAAAGTATTAAAAAACTACAAATTAACCAAATCCATCATTTTTATAAAGTCCAAATAATCCACAACCATTTGAATACAACAGGTATAAAAGATTGTCAAAAATTATGATTTAAAATAATAATGTTATGGCCTGTTTGGTAACATGAATTTTATTTGAAATTCTGGATTTTATCAAACAAGTTTGGAATTTGGATTGGGATTTTATTTGATATCCAGTACATTCAAATATTAGTATAAACATGAGAATTTGAAATGACAACTCAAATCCTGTTATTTGAAATCCATTATTTGAAATGAAATGCACGTTAACAAAGGCTTTCTTAGGGATTTTAAAATAAATCTTAAAATTGTTCCCGAATTACACAAAACATGTTTTAATTCGTGGGATTTATATTAATACATTCGGGTTCAATTTTTTTGTAAGAAAATGACTATACATCATCATTTGGCAATCATTTCTAGAACTAAGCTACAGTATCTATCAATTGAATATACTACCAATATTTTTATATCCACATCTCATTCAGTTTTACATTATTAAAAGTAATTTCAAACTCATAAAAATACAACAAAAAAGGAAACTGTAAAGAGAGAGTATATTTATTTGTTAACTATAAATTATTAGTTAATAACTATGTAAAGCTTCTCAAGTGTCTTGAACCCTTATTTAAACGTTTCTCATTTTTGAACATAAGAACTTAAATGCTACAAAACAACTTAATTTGTGGAAAATAAGTTTTTTTTAAACATACAATTATTTTATTTCGCAAAGATTCGATTAGGTGAAATAAATTTGACCATAAAATTATATTTTTATATTGTAAATATAAAGTAAAGTCATATAAATTTGAAACACTATTTTGTATGTTTTCATTTACAAGTTTGTTAATCATCAATATATTATTAATAAATATAAATTTGTGGTAAAAGCTTAGTTAATTTTACTGGACATTTGAATACTAAAAAAATATTATTAATATTTTAATGAAAATCAAGGGACCGCATGTAATACATTTTTTTTACCTTGTGTTAGTGATCCCCGATTAGTGGAAATGATGGAATTTCCACAAGATACAAAAGAATGTATTTGTTTGCCAAACACAGTTTATTTTCTGAGCTGGGTAGTCCACGTATGACATATACGTATATCATTTTTAATTATTTATAAGATATATCAAACAAGCTCAAAAAATTATTATTTGTTTTGGTTAAGCAGGTGAGGAGAGGAAGAGAGGTTGAACTTTTCAGACAACTCTAATGGTAGATGAGCGTGGTCAAACAGAAAAAAGTATGAATGGCTTTACAGAAAAGAATAAATAAAGCAATTTCACTAAATTTGGTATATAGAACTCAGCAGACATGGAAATTGGTCATCACTTCACACTTTACCATCTCTATGCCAAGATGGCAAGTTTCTAAGCTCTGCTCTTTATAGTAGAGAGCAAGATATATTGATATAGGAGAATCCTGATATGAACATGTGATAGGATATAAGTAATCCTAATTCTATTTGGCCATAATTAGGTCCAGTCCAGGATTAACCATAGTCCCGGCTCAAAGCGGCCCAAACCTACGGTCCATAAGCAGTCATGACCAGATTAACACAGGGACATGTCGAGCACGAGTCATGACTAAGGCCCACACGTGATGGTGACAGCTAATGATTGCCAAAGATGGACACAATCAAGGCACACGCCAGAATATTCTTGGCACACTTTCCCATAATTCTTACTTAGACACGTGTAAAGCATCCATGAGCACCAAGCGTTCTCCTCACCTGGTAACGAACGGTCATGATCATAAGTACACTCTCCTAAACCCTAATCCTTGGGCTATAAATAGTCCCAGCAGGAAATATCTAAGGGTTGGTCACTCTTTTTGGCACACTCATATATTATATACACACACCCTCCAGTTTAGATCTCTCTCATTTTCCATCATTACCTTTCAAAAGCTAGTCCTTACTCTCACGCTGGAGGCGTTGCGGGGCTCAAACCCCCCTCGGTGTTATTCTGCAGACACCCACCAGCAGCTACACCACGAGCTCATACCAGTTGTAATGTTGGAAGTACCTGATCGGGAAAAGGATTTATAATTTGGAAGAAGAAGGGGGTTTCTCTGTCCTTTGGTCTCATTACCACTAGACTCATCTTCATTAGCAAGCTCCTGAAAAGGAGTCTTACTACTCATCTGTAAGATCTAAAGCAACCCAGATATGTAGTAAAAATGCAATCTTTACTCATTTTATGCCCTGTTTGCATGCACAGTAGCTAGATCCCGTTACAAAAAAGCCCAAGCTTGTCTCTTACCTTGATAAAACTTTGATTAATAGCCTATTCACGTGATTGTTGATTAGATCTATTATCATGGCTGTCCATTTTGCTGTTATAATCCTCCTTTGCCAATATATTTTCTGAAATTCACTCCCGTGTATGCGAATGTTGTTTCTTCCAAAAGCAACCATAAACCCAATTGAGGAACTTGTTTCTTGTGTAATCTTTTACTTGTAAAATCGTATTTTTCTATATCATTTATGGGGCCATGGCTAGAGGTGATAAGACTTCTGGCCACAGACCTTCTGCCAGCACTCAGAGACGGGATCCTAGCCCTGACCCAAAACCAATCCAGGCCCCCCTACTGCAGAACTAGTCCTAAACGGGGTAGTCACACCAGAGGATACCCGAACCGTAATTGAGATGAACCAATACAAGTATGCGAATGTCCCGATCGCTGCTGAGCACATGGCAAACTTAACCAGCAATGAATTGGTGGAGGCAATAGGAATTTACCGGGAGCGCCAAACCTAGGCTCAAGAAGAAGCAGATCAGAGGGAGGACTCTGAAGACTCTGGACAGTCCCGTCGCTCTATTTTTGACAGGATTGGGGAAAAAAGCAAAAGGAAGACAACCTCTCAAAGAGCTCAAAGCAAGAATAAGGATAACGAAACCTCAAAGCAGAGGGAGCTGGCGGAGCGAAGAGAGCAAATCAGAAAGGAAGAAGAAAAGATAGAACTCAAGATTCAAAAGAGGATGCAATTGGAAGAAGAAAGACAGTTGGGAAAATCCAAGTCCAAACGAACCCGGAGAGACGTAACTCCGGAGCTAAATTTTGATGATGATGACCAACCAAATCTCAGGGACATGATCCATGAGCTCCGGAAGAAGGTGGGAAGGGACTCCGCACTGTAAATTGAAGAAACCCTAACCCCCTTCTGTCATTCACTTGAAGCAATACCAAGACAGAAGAACCTGAAACATTATAACTTTGACTCCTTCGATGGGATAGGAAACCCGGAGGAGCATCTCAACTATTTTGAACAAATAGACCTGATCTTTTACTACAATGATTTGAACAAGTTTCGATTCTTTGAATCCACACTCAAGGGAGGGGCCTAGAGATGGTTTAGCAGGATCACATCCTGAAGCATCCATAGTTGGAAAGAGTGCAGGGAATCCTTCTTAAGGAGGTTCCGGGCCAAGAAAACTCATGAATTGCACATGTGTCATTTGGAAACAATCCGGCAGTATGATAATGAGGCACTCTCGACTTATATGAATTGCTTCCAGGAAGCAATTAACAAAATCTCAAACCTTGATGAGAGGGAGGCCCTGAGCATTTTCAAAAAAATTTGGTTCGGGAGCATAATGAAAGATATGTAGTGGAACTGATCAACAAAGAACCACAGAACTGGGCAGCCGCATATGCCATGGTTGCGAGGTTCATCAAGGAGACTGTTGTACTCCAGGCTAAGAGGATGACCCGGTAAGAGAGCTCGGGCAGCAAGGGATCTGATGACTGACCGAAAGGGGGTTACCATCAGGACAAAAATTTTAAACAAGCCCGGCAAACTAACTTTATTCAGAACTCATCTATCTCTCAAAATCCAGTAAATTAGTCTAGATCAAAAAGTGATCGTGGCCCTACTAGACTTGCCAAAGAGCCCAGATTGGAACTCGAGTGGGCCCAGTTAAACAGGTCCAGGTCAGAATATTTAAAGAAGTTCGGAACAAACCCTTCTATTATCCACCAAAGCCAATGCAAAATCCTCCTGAGAGTCTCTCCCTCCAGCGCCACTATGACTATCACGAGACCCATGGCCATAAACCTGAGAATTGAAAAGGGGAATATGGACCAGTATGTGGCCCGGGGAGTAGTTGAAAAAGGGGAAGGATCCAAAAAGAATAAGAATGTGGTCAATATAGTCCTGGGCGGATCTACCTCACCTCCACCCAGTCCAAACTCAGTAGATGAAATAATGAATATCCAGTCCTTCCCCAAGAAGGTCATCACTTTCAGCAGCCGAGATTTCGAATAAACCAAGGAGGCCCTTCCCCAAGGAGGCCCTGGTTATAACTCTTCACATCTCTGAAAATGAAGTTGGAATAATCCTAGTAGATAATGGTTCTTTAGTAAACATACTGTTCAAACATAATATGGATCGTATGCAGCTCGGTAGCGTGCAACTTAATTATTGCAAAGAAGATACCTTATATGGGTTCAGGAATAGTTTCATCCCGATACAAGGAACCATGTACCTTCCAGTCCTGTTTGGGACCATCCCGAACCAGGTTACTCATATGATAAAGTTATATGTGGTAAACACTCAGTCCTCTTACAATGGAATCATTGGTCGCCCGGCCCTGACCAAGATTCAAGGTATAACCTCAGTCACACATTTAAAGTTCAAATTTCCAACCCCAACCGGGGTAGGTGAAGTTAATGGAGATTCAGAGACCGCAGAAAAGTGCTACATCCAAGCATTAGTCATGGCTGAAACACATCAAGACAAAAAGAGAAAAGCAACTTTGTTTCAAAAATAGCGAAGCAGTAAGAAGCACCGGACCCTTCAAAAGAAGGGGTCTGGAAAAGAAGTCCAGATCATCGAAAGTCCCTAGGTTAATTCTGGTCCAGGCGGAAAGCATTCCAGTCCTGTCACTGGAACAACAAGCCCTGACGCTGGTATCCAAGCTTAAGCCTACATCGAGAAGAATAGTGATGCCAGAGTTCAGCAACTGGTCTCAGCTAAAGACCAGGAAAAAGTAGAACCAGCTATTGAGACCAAAGTCATCCTTATCGAAGAAAACAATCCTTCCAAGAAAGTGAAAATCGGGACCGGGCTAGAAATAGTTTTTGAGGAAGAATTAACCCAGCTACTCCGTGAATATGCAGATGTCTTTGCATAGAGTCCCAACGACATGCCTGGGCTCGAGGAGTCCCTGGCCATGCACAGCTTAGATGTGGATCCAGAAAAGAGGCTAGTGAAGCAAAAGAGAAGAAATTTTGCCCCAGAAAGGTAAAAAACAATAGATGAAGTAGTTGAGAAGTTACTAAAAGCCAATATCACATGTGAAATCAAGTGTCTGGAGTGGCTCGCCAATGTTGTCATGGTCAAAAAGCCTAATAGGAAGTGGAGAATGTGTGTGGACTACACTAATCTGAATGTTGCTTGC
This sequence comes from Anethum foeniculum, assembly GCA_003724115.2. Classification (NCBI taxonomy): domain Eukaryota; kingdom Viridiplantae; phylum Streptophyta; class Magnoliopsida; order Apiales; family Apiaceae; genus Anethum; species Anethum foeniculum. The sequence goes on along the minus strand of PHNY01023763.1, from coordinate 6,226 downwards.
CCAAAGGATCCTTATCCTTTGCCTAGTATCGACCAACTTATTGATGTCACTTTCGGACATGTCATCTTAAGTTTCATGGATGCATTCTCCGGATACAACCAAGTCAAAATGAACCCGGCTAATATCCCCAAAACAGCTTTCATAACACACGGAGCTGTCTACGCCTACAAGCTTATTGTTAGGACCCAAAGTATCGTAGAAGGGGGGTTGAATATGATACTCACAAATGATTTCATTTTTAATCAAGTTCTTTGTTAAGTTATAGAATCAAATTAAACACAAACAAGTTCAAGGAATTTATCATTTTATTAATATAAACCTTGAGTTTGCTACACTCTAACCAAGATTGATTAGCTATAATAAATTCGACAGCATAACAGTACAATTACAAGCTTTGAAATGAATATGGCCATCAATGGAGACTCTCGTAATTGTAGTTGGTAGCTGAGGAAGATGATTAACATAATTAATTTGCTTCTGCTTCTTTTTAGTATAGTCTTCAATTCATTGGATAGGTGGCATCCTTTTTAACCACATATTCTTGAATTGTTGCATTTCAATGTTTTTGCAAAGGGATTTGGAGTCGACTAGATTATTCCTTGTATTTCCTTGAACAAATTTTTCACCCAAGTCTTAGAAGTGGACAAACTTACCTTATAAGGTGCAGAAGTCGACCTAAGAGCCTTAGGAACACTCCAGGAGTCGACTAGAAGCACTAGTACTAGCTAGGAGTCAACCAAGTAGACCATTATAGGATTTATGACTTAGTTTTTATGATAAACAAGGCTAGGAGTCGACTAGGTCTTCTTAGATGACCTAGGAGTTGACTTTATCTCCTTAGTAAGCCTTATGAGTCGATCAATGTACCTTGTGTAGGGTACTTGGTGAAATTCCAAGCTTACATCACAACCCTGTAGGTCCTGAGTTGTACTTCCAATCTTCAAAACTTCGTATTTAAACCTTGAACATTCTTTTTGAATACGAATTCCATTCAACAATTCTTCTAGTGATAATACTTGGTTTCCCTTCACGGATCACTGACGCCTAGTACAATTGGTCTAGTTCACAAACGACTAGTTCAGCTCTCAGACCTTCGTATTATGAACTCTATAATCCACAATTGAGTTGATATTGCCCTTTGCATCTTCATTGTTTCATTCCACTGAAATCCTGATCTGTAATACATTAAACCAATTCATTTCCCTAAAACCTGTAGTCTTCTGACATGTTATTCTTTAGAGAGGCTTGAACATATTAATGAACTTTTTTTCATGATTCTACAACGGACTTCAAGCTTCAATTGCATGTTTTGATTCTTTGTAGTTATGCTATCTTCAATCTTCTAGATTCATGTGGTTCATGATTTAACATTATTTGTCTGTTTCTTTTCCTTGTTGAGTTATATTACCTTTATTATATAATACGTTACATTATGATTTACACTTATGCCTTTTGGTCTAAGGAATGCAGGTTCAACTTACCGAAGGGTCTTGAATGAGATTGTCAAAAGCCAACTCGGAAGGAACCTGGAGTCATATGTTGATGACATGATTGCAAAATCCACAACTGTACAGAACCACATTGCTGATCTTAAAGAATGTTTTGAGAACATAAGGAAGCACAAATTGAAGCTGAATCCAAAGAAATATAATTTCAGAGTTGAAGCTGAAAAGTTCTTAGGATTCATGATAAGCAACTGGGGCATTGAGGCGAACCCTGAGAAAATCAAGGATATCCAAAAGATACAACCACCCAGGACCCAAAGGGAAGTTCAGAAATTGGAAAGATCTCTCGCAGCCCTGAGAAGATAAATTAGTAGAAAGATGCCTACCTTTCTTTGACCTACTCAAAGGAGCAAAGAACAAGAAGGAAGTGAACTGGAGCCCTGAGTGCCAGAAAGCATTTGAAGAAATTAAGGAATACCTGTCCAAGCCACCAGCCTTGACCAAAGCTCAGCCCGAAGAACCACACTACCTATACCTGTCTGCCAGAACCATGGCTGTAGGAGCAGCCCTGATCCGGGAAGATGTTGGTCAAAAGAAACCTGTTTACTATGTGAGACAAGTACTAAAGGATGCGGAAACCAGGTCTGAACCTCGAGAAATTCGCTTTTGCCCGGGTTACCACATCTAGAAAGCTTACGAAACTACTTTCAAGGAAGAGAAATTAGGGTGGTTTCAATATCCGGGAATTTTGCGACTATTTTTGTGGTATATTAAATAAAATATTATGTGTTTTAAAATTTAATTGTCCCCTCTTTGTTTTATATATTGTGTGTTATGTGCCTGTTAATATCCTGTACGGTCGAGGATATTTTTCGTATATTTTTTGTGATTTTATTTTTGCTAAATGTACTTCATTTTAATTTTAAGGTTGTTTTGAGTCCAATTATACAGCCCATTCTTACCGTTTTTCATTCTGAGCTTCATTCCGTCAGCTTGGGCTTTTTATCTTAAAATCCGGCCTTTTCTAGTAATTTAGGAAATGTTCTCGTTTTTCAAAAAGTATCGTACCGGGCCCCTACGGGTGCCCCGGCGCTTGCTAAAATCACATTTTAATTTTTATAAAATTATCGGTCTATCAAATATTTTGTATTTTTGCATTTTTGAAGTATTCGAAATTTTTGGGAAATTTTGGCATATATATTGTATTTATTCAAAAATATTATTTTAAAAATTGATTCCCATAATTATAACTGTGGGCTAATTATTTTCAATAAAATGATATAATTAGGCCCTAATTGTAATTAAGGGGTAGTTTTAAGTAAATATAAATTGATTTTTAATTTATGAAAAATCATAAAAATTAGGATAATTATCAGATATTTCCAGAATTGGTTGGTGGCGGTGTTCTTGAGGGCAGTATATCGATCAATGCGTTTAAGGTGATATTGATCACGGTTTTGGGCATTCAAATACTCAAATCAAAGCCTGTAACACCTACAAGCTCATCAAATCGTCCGTTTTTACAAACGGTAATCTAATCGAATCTTATTTCGATTTGTTTTTGGACGTCGAATTGGGGTTCGGTTATATTGATTGATTGTTCATCGTTTTAATGGTTTCTATTATGTTTATTGGTTGATTTCAAGTCATTTTACATATATTTGATTGATGTTCGATTATTAGAACCCTTAGTTTGAGTTCGTCGGTTATTCGGAGTTCATATTGATTTTCCCGGATTAATTGATGTTTGTTTGTTGATTTTGCTTATTTGATTAAGTTTGTGTGATCATAAGAATTATTTTCGTATACTAAACTCTAGTTTTGGTGTAAGATTGTTTGGATTCGATGTTGGCCGGAGTCGTTGCCGGTGTTGCTTCGATTTTGGCCGGGGACGACGACCTTGCGATGGTTTGAGGCTCTTAATGCCAGTATTGAGCGGCTGGGATAAGTAAGAATGATTTGGGAATGAAAAACGTATTGAAAACACTCGTTTTGGACCAATTTCGGGCTTGCCGGAATCCGGGAAACTCGCCGGTTTCTGCAGTTGTCACCAGCGTGTTCATCCCGACCCAGACCCGAACCTGGATCCACAAACCCGGCTACTAACCCGATATAAAATCCGGTTTTCATCCACCCTGAACCTAAACTTGTTCTATAAAATTGTTTTTTAGGTTTTGATTTGAAAATTAATACAAAAATCTTATTTTGTCCAATTATTTACTTATCAATTATTTATTTACTTTATGATTTAATTAAAATGACAAAAACTGAATTGTTTAAAATGTTTAGTTAATTGAGATTATTTTCTAAAATTTGAATTATTCATTTATTTAATTAATTAAATTGATTAATTTTTTCGAATAATTGATTAATTTATTTAATTAATAAATGAATTACTTTTTAAATAATTTCTAAAAATTCTAAAAATCAATTTAAATTGATTAAATTAATTAATTAACTATTTTAAATAGTTTATTAATTTATTTAATTTATTTAAATTATTTTTAGGGTTTAAAATGATTTTTTTATCGAATTATTTTTAATAATTCGATAACAAATGAACCGTTTGTCCGATTAAAACGAAACGAAGTCCGTTAGTTTCTAGAAAAATACCCCGATTCTTTTATAAATATTTATAAGCATAAAATTTTATTTTTAAAATGAGGTAATTATTTTACGAACTATTTAAGGGACCGGTATTCGTCGGAAAAACGAGTTTTGACCCGTTTTTTTATTTTAAACATGCCTAAATGAACCGTTTGACGAACTGAGCTAAATGTGACATGTCTTATGTGCTATGTGCATTATGTGATTATGTGTATTGTGTTCTTATGTGACCAGTAGTGTCAGTCAGCTAATGATATTATTTATATAATTTCTTTTGTAAAAGTGTTAACGAATGGGTAGACGTTAGTTGCTGTGACGTAGAAATACGGCGATTGAGATGTTGTCTGGTTTACTAAAATAGTATTTTGGTTTCTAGAATCGAGACCAGGAGTTAGCCAGGCAGTTGAGGTTGGACTTAAATAGTCTGTTTTGGATTGCAAGCTTACCAAGCAAGTGATTTTCCTCTATTCTAAATTCAGTATAGTTAATTATTTACATTCAAAATTTGCATCAGTTTTATAAATATTCCTGTTGGCTCATTATAGCTGAACAATCTATACTTTATTGTGACTCTATAATTCTAGTAACTGTTCTACTAGAATGTTATTCCTTTGCGAGGATAGATAGTGACAACTATGCTATCTAGATAGATTCCTTTCAGTGATATTTATTTATTAGTTTAGCGGATAACTAATTGTTCGAGTTATTCCGCCATCATTCAATGAGATCACTCCGGACCCTGTGAGAGGGANAAGGAGATCGATTGAACCGACTCCTCTTCTTGAGATTGGAAGGCGTAAGTGGCCGAGACGCCGGCCCAGCGATTATTATTTTTGGCCAATGTGTGCCAGGGTACCCATAAAGATTTGTGGAAAGGTGACGGGTAGAAATAGTCGAAGCCTACCGGCGTTGCTTCGCGACTGATCATCGGATGCAACGTAGCGTCGTACTTGGTTTCCAATCTAATTTATTGTTGTTAATCTCCAATAAAGGCTACAAAGGTTAAAGATTTAAAAGCTTTTACAGTCTTTCATTTCTATCTTGAGATTGTTATACATGTTTATCAGTTCAGATAACTTGCTGAGCAATTTTGGCTCACCCTTTTTTATCTTGTTTAATCTTTCAGTTAAACCAGAGCATGGCCATAATCTGTCATACAGCCAGAAAGGCTGTTTACCGAGGACCCCTGAGGAGGGTTAGATTTCAGTTACCCGAGCAGGTAGGCTTCTGGGGAGTGAAGGCAACGTAGATAGTTGTTTTGTAATAATAACTGAAAATAGTTGTAAAACTTAACTAGACTTTTGGTTATTGGCGTAACTTCTTTTCGAAGTTATTCCGATAACACTAAGTGGTTGGTAATAACTTTATATTTTGTTGGAGCCTGTTTCATATCAAACTTGTGATCGATCCAGTGGTTAGTTAAGGGGGTCGTGGTTATTTATATTTTATTATTATACAGGTGGTGTTATATTATTTGTTGGTCCGTGACTCCTAAATCTAGACCCCGGATTTGGAGGGCGTCACAGATTGGTATCAGAGCCAGGTTTGATCACTGAAACAGGTTTAGGTTAGGTGCATATTAAGATAGGATATAGATCACATAAGATCGGAAGTTCGTCTAAACTCATATCGAGTTGGTGCTAAGGCTATTGAATATGGTCTTAGCTTGGTTTAGAGAACGTCGCAAGTGAGTTTTGTATCACGTTTGTTGGGTATTGTTGTATTGATTTTTGGTTCCTGCG
>PHNY01023755.1:2780-13342 GCA_003724115.2 Anethum foeniculum | reverse complement strand
AAGACAGTAAACACCACATAGGAATAAAATATCCAAAATTTTATTCCTCTCACAATAGATAAATCACATAAACGCATTCACATAATAATAGAAATAACTTCTGAAATTACGGGATATTACATGAATGTCCAAAATTGGCTAAAGGCTGAAGCCTTGTTGCCGAAAATGGATGGGACTTAAGTGAGGATGAAGAAGACCAGGAACAAAGTGAGGAAGTTGTTAACTTGTGCTTGATGGCGATTGGTGACGAAACTACACCAAAGGAAATCTCCACTACTAACTAAGAGATAAGCCTAAAACCCTTAGATAATTCGGCATCTTGTACTAGTGATAATTTAGATTTAAATTTGTCTAATTTAGATCATACAAATTTGGATGTCTCGGAGATTATACTTCTTGTGAAAATGTTGAAAAAGAGTTATTATGACATTAGTCAAAGATAGATCTTGGTTAATTCCAAAAGTAATAAAATGCGAGATATAAGTGTTGAGTTACAAAAAGAGGTCACTCGTTTGACCGATACTCAAGTCAAGGACATTGAGTATTACGAATTTCTTTCATCTCAAAATGAGCGCTTGAAACTTGAAAATAACAAGAAGGATGATATTATCAAAACGCTTGAAGTTGAAAATATCTCCTTAATTTGTCAAGCCGAAGAGATGGAGAATGAAAAGATTCAATTATCCAAAAACACTAACGATCTCCATGTTGAGATTTTGAATTTGAAAATTCGAAACGAGTCATTGATTCGTGAGAATGAAATTCAATGTGGACGGATAAAAGAACTTGAACAATCTCTAACGGGAGATTTTGAGGAACAGCTTCGACAAGCCTTTAATGAAAAAGAAATTGACTATCAAGTAACCATAACTCAAAAAGATTTTGAATTTACTCAACTTAGTAGTAAATTTGAACTTGAATCAAAAGAACGAGAATATGTTATCTCGGAGCTTAAAATGGTCAAATTGGAAAGTCAAAGGCTTCAAGATGAAAATAGCAAGCTCTTGGCTCAAATCACTCATCAAGAAACCATTCTTAATAATAAGATTATTATCTTATTGACGGAGAAAGAAAATCTTGAGAAAACTGTTAGACAATTCACTAAGAGTAATACTATATTAGAAAGTATGGTATTTAACTCGAAGGAATCATTTAACCGAGAAGGACTAGGATACAATGCGAACTCTCCATCTAAAAGAAAAGTTCAAAGTCCTAAAACTTCAAGGAATACATCTCCGAAATCATCTTCTACAAAATGCTCTTATTGTAATAAAGATGGACACATTAGCCTTTATTGCAAAGCTAAAGAAGGTGAACGTAAGGGGAAGTATAAATGGATTCCTAAAAATGAACTTATAAAGAAAAGAAATGAAACAAAGGTTGTTCAAGACAAAAGAAAAATGGTCAAAAATGACAAGAAGCAACCTAAGTTTCATTATCATCAAAAACTGATTGGTTTTCAACAAGGGAATGTGAAGAATCAAGCTAGTACTAGCACTAATGCTACTAGAACTTCAGACATTCCTAAGCAAGGGTATAATGCTAGAAATCCAAATGAATATGGTTATACTCATAATTTAAATAGTTATTCTATGTCTAGAAATACGAGTCATGTGCATGCTAGATCGAGTCATAATAGTTATGTGCCAAATGTTTATTCTCGTGATAATTATAATAATTCGAATCATCATGCTTATGTTAGTAATAGGAATTCAAATCAACATGCTTATTCTAGATTTGATAATTATCATGCTTATCCTAGAAACATGTCATGTGCTCCTCGTAGAAATCCTTATCATGTTTCTTCTAGGAATCAGGCATCTAGAAATTTATATGTTGTTAACAGTGATTATCCTATGCCTAGATTTGTTTATGCAAATTATCGTATACCATATGATGCACGAACACCCGGACCCTCAAGAATAAAGGGTACCAAAAGGTTTAATTGATCCTTCGTATAGGTGTGCCTTGCTGCTAAGAAAGATGTATGGTATCTTGATAGTGGTTGTTCACGACACATGATAGGTAATAAATCCCTTTTGAACAACATTAGAAAGGTTACGGCAGGGATTGTCACATTTGGTGATAGTAGCAAATGTGACATCATTGGTATTGGTGATCTTGGTAATGGAAACTTTAAAATATGTGACATACAATTATTCACAGGATTAAAGTATAATTTGCTTTCGATTAGCCAACTTTGTGATAATGGATGCAAGGTTATATTTTATCCAACTCATTGTTCTGTCTTTGATAAAGATGGAAAATTGTTCATAACTTGTCCAAGAGATAAAAATGTATACTCTTGTGACATTAACAATTATGAAAATGTGTGTTTGGTTATTACAAATGAGGAACCGTGGTTATGGCACCATAGAATGGGTCATATTAACATGAAACTCATTAAGAATATTTGTTCTAATGAACATGTTCGTGATTTGCCGAAACTCAATTTCGTAAAAGATCATACATGTGAAGCATGTGAAATTGGCAAACAAATTCGAGCATCTCATAAAGCCAAATTCATGGTGTCTACGACTAGACCACTCGAGCTTCTACATATGGATCTTATAGGACCCGTTCCCGTACAAAGTTTGGGAGGATGTTCTTACACTCTCGTAGTGGTCGATGACTTCTCACGTTATACGTGGACAAAATTCCTAAAAGCAAAAAAGCGATGCGTTTGAATCGTTTGTTGCTCTTTGCAAAAGGATACAAACTCAACAAGAAACTTCTATCGTCTATATAAGGACAGATCACAGAAAAGAATTTCAAAATTCTGAGTTTGTACACTTTTGTGAAACAAGTGGTATTACTCACAACTTCTCTCCTCCTTATACACCTCAATCAAATGGGGTAGTTGAAAGGAAGAATAGAACGTTGCAACAAATGGCAAATACAATGTTGAATGAATATCGAATACCTAAATATTTTTGGGCCGAAGCGATGTCAACATCTTGCTATGTTCATAATAGAGTATTACTAAGACCTATTAAACTGAAGACTTCATATGAGCTTTATTTTAATAAAACACCCAAGATAAGTTACTTCAAAGTATTTGGAAGTAAGTGCTTTATTTTGAATACAAAAGATTATTTAACGAAGTTCAACCCAAAATCTAGTGAGGGCGTATTTCTTGGATATTCAAATACAAGCATAGCTTATCGGGTATTCAATCTTAGAACTTTGATGGTAGAAGAATCATTAAATGTTGTTTTTGATGAATCTAAACCACATTCGAAGTATAAAGATTTAGTCGAAGAGGAAAGTGATTTAAAGGCCGATTGTCAAAATAATGTTGAAAATGTCATTAGACAAATTGATGCTTTTGATCATGGAAAAATTGTCCCTAATAATCCTTTTGAAGTAGTTGAAGTCAATAATGGACTACCTCCAGATATACCTTGGGTTAGAAGTCATCCTAAGGAAAACATAGTGGGAGACCTAACTAGAGGAGTTCAAACTCGATCTCAAGTACAAAATATTGCTAGTCACTTAGCATTTCTATCACAAATAGAACCCAAAACGGCTAAAGAAGCTTTACCAAACGAGGATTGGATTCTTGCAATGCAAGATGAATTAAATCAATTCACTCGCAGTAATGTTTGGGAACTAGTTCCGTCTCCACCCAATACTTCCACTATTGGAACTAAATGGGTCTTTCGAAATAAATTAGACGAAAGCGGAACTGTGGTAAGAAATAAAGCATGACTAGTAGCTCAAGGTTATACACAAATGGAAGGAATATACTATGATGAAACTTATGCTCCCGTAGCTAGACTCGAAGCAATTCGTATGTTCTTAGCATTTGCGTGTCATAAGGGATTCAAAGTTTATCGAATGGATGTTAAATCGGCTTTCCTAAATGGTGTCTTAGAAGAAGAAGTCTATGTAAGACAACCTTTGGGATTTGAAGATTTAACACATTCGGAATATGTGTATAAACTTTATAAAGCCTTATACGGACTAAAACAAGCTCCGAGAGCTTGGTACGAGAGTTGAGCAAATTCCTAGTGAATAGTGGATTCAAAATGGGAATTGCCGATACGACTCTATTTACAAAGTATGAAGGTGAAGATATTTTGCTCGTACAAATTTACGTAGATGATATTATTTTTGGGTCAACCAAAGAATCACTATGTAACGAATTCTCGGAAATAATGAGTAAAGAATTCGAAATGAGCATGATGGGAGAACTAAATTTCTTCTTAGGATTGCAAATTAAGCAATCTGATGAAGACATTCATATATCTCAATCCAAATATTGCAAGGAAATGCTTAAGAAATTTGAGATCAAGAATGTTAAACTACTTAGTACTCCTATGTCTCCTTCGGAGAAATTAATTGCAGACGAGACCGGTAAATCGGTGGAAAATAAGAAATATCGTGGTATGATAGGTAGTTTACTTTATATAACTGCTAGTAGACCCGATATTCAATATAGCGTTTGTAAATGTGCACGATTTCAAGTGGATCCAAAAGAATCTCATTTATCCGCAGTTAAATGGATTTTTAGATATCTTAAGGGGGCCACTCAACTCGGACTTTGGTATCCTAAAGGATTACCATTTGACCTAGTGTGTTTTTCTGACTCGGATTATGCGGGTCATTTAATCGATAGAAAAAGCATTAGTAGTACTTGTCAGTTCCTCGGTGGATGCTTGGTTTCTTGGTTTTCGAAGAAACAGAATTCTGTATCCATGTCTACCGCCGTAGCTGAATATATAGCGGCTGCAAAATGTTGTGCTCAAATATTGTGGATGAAGCAAACATTAGCAGACTTCATGATTAAATTTGATGCAGTATCTATTTTTTGTGATAATACGAGTGCAATAAATTTAAGTAAAAATCTGGTATCTCACTCTCGTACAAAACACATTGATCTTAGACATCACTTCTTACGTGATCATGTCAATAAGGGTGATATTATAATGGATCATGTTGATACCGAAAATAATATTGCAGACATATTCACGAAACCTTTGCATTCCGAAAGATTCACTAAGTTGCGATTGCACTTATGAATGATGGAATGTAAATCTTAATTAAATATAGAAATATTCTATATTTAGTTAGACTTTTATTTTGAGAATATATGCAACTTAATTTTTGGTCAAATCAATTAAGCTTGTTGTATGAGCGGATTTTCGGTTGTCCAAAGTCCAGATTTCTCTGTAATAAATTTGATTAACGTAAATATTATTTTTAATATTTATGATTTGCCTAAAAACCATCTTGAATATATTTTAAGATGAAAGGAAAAATTTTAATGGTTTTATTTTGCATGGCCTTGAAATATCGAATATTTCAAAACTCGGGGTGAAATATTAGAACTATTTAAATTTGATCAATATTTTCAAATATTCTTATTTGAAAATAATCTATTGCTACTTATGTAATTTACATAAATAAATATTGCAAGCATTGAAATATTAATATAAAAATGTGTAAAATGCATAAAAATGCAAGTATGATATTTTTTATATCCAAAATAAATTTTCTACAATATTATATCATTTTATAAATTTAAGATGATATTTTGGAAAATATTTGGAATAAAAATAATACGATTTTGATTTTAAATATTATTCAAGGAATTCAAAATTAAATCCGAAAATTGTGACTTTATTTTTGTGATTTAAGGAAATAATTTTTGAAAATATATTTAATTATTTAGAATTAACAAAACTGATTTTCTAATTAAACTTTTCATTTTTAGATTTTAGGAAAATAAAAGTAAAAATCAATTTGTTTCAGCCATTGGATCGTTGAGGAGATGAATCTGAACCGTCCATATTTGGAACTATATAACATTTTGTGTGTGCGTGTATTTGCCCGTGTGTACGGCCATATCTCTCTTATCTCTCTCTTGTCTCTTTCGCCACTCTCTATATCTCTCAAACCCTAATCGGCAATTGCCTTTTTCCGATCAACACAAACACCTTCTATGAATTCTAATCCCATTTTTGTGATCCTCTCATCTAAACACATCGATACATATCTTAATCGCATGATTTTGTTTCCAAAATCTCAAACCCTCGAAACCCTAGCTTGTTGATTGGTTTCAATTCGGTTCAATTTCATTGATATTTCATGTAATTTGTGCTTTTCTCGTGTTATTCTATTATTAATCTCTCTCTTATTAGATAAGCCCCTTGATTGGCTTTTAGAAAATCGATGTTTTTATTTGTTTTAGAGTTTCATCCATGTGAAATTCTAATATTGAAATTTCAACGCCCATTGCTTTTGCTCTGCTGTACTAACATGTTTGCAGATCTCTTGTTATTAAAATTCCATCTATCGTGGCGTTGATTGTTTGATCTTGCAGTCTTATTTGTGGTCTTCACATGCGGTTACATCTATGCCCTATCTTGATTATNTGCATATATGATATGATTGATTTTATTGCATGATTTAGTAGTATGTATGTGTATGTATTTGGTTTGATTAATTGGGGATATTCATTTTAGGACCATATGATATTCATTGTAAGTGTCTTGGATGGATACGCCTTGGTTGATTAAATCATATGCTTACAGTTATGTGTTGGTATGATATGATTATGAATCATCTATGATATGCCATGTAATCATGATTTTGTGTGATGTATACTATGTGTGTTCTGTCCCCTTGATGATCATTAATTTGCCTTCTATGTTATTACAGTGAGATGCTTCTAGTTGGACAGGATCTTGTTTAAAATCTTAAGTGCAAACTTGATTGTATTGATAACCAGTTTCTGCTTAACAAGAAGACATCCCTTTGTTTTGATGTGGTTTTTATCTGCCTGCACTATCTTATACATTCTTATACATGTTTTGAGATTAAAATTGCCATGAGCCTTCTTTATGTCATCTGCCTATTTTTATGTGTTAAACACTGTCAATTTGTATTGCTTGATTGGTATGATGATATTGCTTGCATTGTTATTACAATGAGATCCTGCCAGGTTAAGCAAGACCTCGTGTGGAATCCTAGAGAAATCTAGTTGAGGTCATTATGAGTTTTTGCCTAACTAGTAGGGATCCTCACTGTTTTGATGATGATGTTGTTGAGAATACTCTTATTGGTTAGTTTTAATTTGATAGTCTACCTATCTGCTTGCCATGTTTGTTACTTGTGTTGGTAAATGCCTTAGTAAGTTTGGCATCTGAAATTGGAATGGAGTGTTCTGCTATTGCTTGATTATATGCTATATGTGCTATTGTGTATTGGAACTTACTATGTGTATTACCACCATAGTCAAGGTACACATTCTCATTCCCTTGCATTAATCTCTTGATTTACTTAAGTTCTGAATGGTTGATGTGTATCTGTTAGAATGTGTTGAGATTATCTTGGTTGATTGTCTTATTATATCTGTTGAGGATGTTTGCTTATTGCTTTTGATCATTGTTGACTTTAGTAATCTGATTTGCTTATGATTTCTTGCTTTGCTAAATTCATGAATGGTTAGGTGATGAGCTGATTGGAATAAGATGAGTTTGTCTGGATATTGTGTTGTATGCTATCTGACTTGATATATTTGCTACATTGGCTCTAATCAGTTAGTTGTATTTCACTTAGAGTTCTCACAAATTTGCATGAGCACTTAGATTTATTTGGAGCCGTGTGCACTTTGATATTTCTCTTCACTTGTGTGTTGATATTTATGCAGTTGATATATATGCAGTGTATTAGTTGTAAATTTGCATGCTTATGAGCTGTATGACTTCTTTTGATGTTAAGCCATGCCTATTCTGCAGCTTGAAATGACCTTCTTTGTATTAATGTTATTTGTTTTATGCAAATATCTTTCCTCGGCTGCATGCTATCAACTTTGCATTAAATGTGTTTACTGTTTGGATAAATGGTTTTATCTTTTCCTACCCTGTTTATGTGATGGTATCTAGTTTTGGCATTATTATAAATGATAATGTTCAGCTTTATGGATCTTGACAGTTTGATGTGTGATAGTACTTTCAAAAATTCTGTGTACTTAGCTATACTGTGCTGTCCTTATCTGTCTATCCTAGGTTACTTTTTACTGTGCTTCAACTGTTCATTACTGTTCATGTACTAAATTATGTGCTGTGTTTGGCTATTTAAGAGTATGTTTACTGCAGTTTCAATTGCTTATCTCCTGCATTCATTTCTCTTCTACTTGTTATAAATACACAGCCTTGCACACCATGACCAAAACACCAGTTGATACCACACTTAACTTGTCCAATTCTCCTCCTCCCTTGCCTGTTGAATCCTTGTCCGAGGGTTCTCTTTCTGTTAGGTCTAGGAGCTTTAAGAAAGCTAAAATGACTTCTGATAACCAAAAGAAATTTTCTAAGGCAAGAATCTTGACTGGTAGAGTTGTCATTTTGGATAGAGTGTTTGAACTGTATCATTTGTTTTCTTTTGCTAAGTGGGAACCGTTATTGTTTTACCCTACTAGGAGAGTCCTGACAGAACTTATCACTGAGTTCTATAGTAACATGGGGTTGGGGTATGGGGAAAACAGAGTCTGTTTTCTAACTTCTCAAATCAATGGCAAATATGTTGCTATTGATTATGCTAAGTTGGGAAAAATTCTCAAACTTGATTCCTCCATTTTGAGCTTGCCTCCAGTGGACATCTCTTCCATTTTCACACTTAACACTGATGAACTTAACAAGTTCCTTACTGTCTTCTGTGGGAAAGAAGTACCACCAAATGTTTTTCAAAAAGATAAGGGTATAACCTATGAGCATTTTACTCCTTTTTATCAAATCCTTGCTGAAATTGTCAAAAATGATTTATATCCCTCAAACACAAACAAGTTTGTGAACTTTGTAGATTTAAAAATCATGTACAAACTGGCTTCAAAATCTGTTGATTTTAAGTTGCCCTATATGATCTTGACAAAAATGATTTCTGCTGCTCAACAAGGTTATATGCCTTATGGTCTTCTTCTCACTCATGTGTTTGAGTATTTCCATTGTGACTTGCTTGCTCACCAGCATTTCTATGTGAACCCAAACATTTCTGATAAGACTACTAGATCTGTCCTGCCTTTCCCTAATAACAATGTGCTCCCTTCTGTTAGCATACAATTTGGTTCTTTGCCTCCTGTCTCTGTGTTATTTGCTCCTATGTTTGCTAAGTCTACCATAAATTCCATGCCTATTGTGATTGATGATGATGTGCCTGCTTCTGTGCCTGCCCCTATTTCAATGCCCGCTTTGCCTGCATCTGTTTGTGTGAATACTTTGCCTGCTTCTACTTGTGTAACTGCCTTGCCTGCTGTTACTGTTGTTGTTCCTCCAAGTGATGTCCCCACTTCCAGTCCTACTCATGCCCAACTAGTTGCATATTTCAATGTACTAGTTAGCTTTCTGGTAAATGTGAAGAAATTGACATGAACTACCAGGACTTGAAACTTAAATATGAGCTTTTAAATGAAAAATTTACTGAGTTGTTAGGAAGGGTTGACATACTTATGACTGTGTTGGGTTCAGTTATGGGTAGAGTGAATGCAGTAGAGAGTAATCTCTCTCAAGTTATTCAAATTCAGTTTGATTCTGCCTCTACTCAAGCTGCCCCTAACACTGTCATTGAGGAAATTAACACTGTTGATATGGAAATAGTTGGCAAAGATGAGACCCCTGCTGGAAATGGAGATTGCACTAGGAAATTTGAGAATGCTACTTTAGTTGATCCTGTCATCAACTCTGATTCTTATAATCAGGTTGATTAGTTGTTGTTTAGGTGATGCTTGCCTGACTTTTGCTTGTAGCACTATTTGTTTTGTGCTAATTGGTTATGTTTCCTAGTTTGTTAGTGTTTCCTTGATTGGGTACCAGTACCAAACTGGATTGTTGCTGTTTAGCTTATGTATGTTTCAGTTGGTTGGTTGTAGGCTTGTATGCCTCGGTTTGTGTTGGTTAATGTAGTATGTTCTCTTTTGTAAGTAATTTTTTAATATACATTGTCTTGACAATTGTTGCATGAGCATACTAGGATCCAAGCATACACATGCCACTGAACTTATGGTCTGCCTGGGGGCTCCCTTGATCTGTTCCCATGGGGCATTTTAGAAAGCACTTGCATTTTCTTCTTCTTGCAGGTTGAAATCAAGTATACTAGTGTTTTCTTTCTTGGCCTTGGAACTGCTCTTAATAGCACTGCTTGTGTTTCTTATCTCAGACTTAAGCTCAATTGTTACAATTTTCATTTTGAGAAGGTTTACTAACATGTGTTATGATTAGGGGGTAATGATGTGAATTCTGAACCCTAGCCCCCTCCCCCTTACCAAATTCATTGTGCATAATGAAATTTATCACATTTGTGATTTCTGCTGTTGATTTTAAGTTATAAAATTTTGGCAAAGTTTGTGATTGTGTACGAATGCCTTGTTGTGTGTTTCAGGGATGATATTTCAAGGATAGATTGCTACTCGACCAAAAGAAACATACTTTCTACTTTTTATACTATTCTACATTCCTATTCTTCTAAAATAAGCTCTTTTAGTAGAATTGTATAATTAGAATATCTCTGTGTAGTTAGAATACTTATTCGGTTTTTGTAGCATAATTCTTAAACCTCTACGG
>PHNY01023724.1:28925-45725 GCA_003724115.2 Anethum foeniculum | reverse complement strand
TCTCTCTCTCTCTCTCTCTCTCTCTCTCTCTCTCTCTCCCTCTCTCTCTCCCCCCTCTAGGGTTTTGTATAAGTATCGTTACAATTTCTTTTGTTGTTTGTTAGTCTGTTACTATTTTTAATTGAGTTTGATCAAATTATTTATACTTGTCAGGACTCGGCTTTAGCGAGATGCGAATGTGTATGTTATTGTTTTTGAATAAGTGTTTTGATTGGGGGTTTTGGTTTAATATGTAGTGTCCGCATATGCTGTTTTATGGTCCACCTGGAACTGGAAAAACTACTACTGCTCTTGCCATTGCACATGAGCTTTACGGGTACACTTCGATTTTGTTTATGCGTTTTACATATTTAGCTTCATAACCTATTTTTTTTGTTTTAATTCTTTTGTTTGTCTATATTAATATGTTCCTCTAATTTGGGGGCGGGCAGTTTGTGGAAATGTAACTTAATTTTCTTATCAGGAATATTTTATCAGGTTAGGTAGGCGCACCTTGCCTACCTTCGCTGCAAGAAATTGCATATGTTCAATTTGTCGTTCCTGTTCCTAGTTTGATCTATGGCAGCTTACTTATCTAATCGATCCATCTGAACTAAGACCAAAAAACAACCAACAGTGGATTAATGAACTGACAAGTAATAGACTTCCATGAGATTTAACAATAAGATAAGAGAATTCACAATAATATGCTTCCTTGAGATTTGTAACTATGTTGCAGCTATAATTACACAAACTAGCACAATATGAGAAATTTACTTTATGTAAAATATTATTTCACCAACTCTAGTTGCTAGACGAAATTTTTGATAGCTATCTGTATTATAATATTATATTGTAGTCAAAGGTAAAAAATCATACATAGTCTTAAGGCTTGACACTCATCGAATAAATTAACATACATCAAACTTGAAAACAAGCTTACGTATAGAACCAATCTCCATATTTGAACTTCATTGACTTAATTAAGTCAATGCAAGTTAGTTGAAGTTGAAAAATGGAAATTGGTGCAGTATGTGAGCTTATTTCTAAGTCTGACATGATGTCTATTGATTTGGCTTTTCCCCTGAGTCAAGTTATTGCTCTGGAGCACTAATTTGGTTTGACTTCCGGCACCACCTGAAGTTACTACCTTGCTTCCGCCTTCTAACTTTACTCTGGCAGGTACAAGATCCATCGCCTAAAGTTTTCGTTGTTGTACCACACTCAAAATTCAGTAACTCTTCTACATATGCCATGTAATGACGTTTGCTTCCACTTCCCGTTTATGAAAATTATACCACCAACACCTGCACCTGCTGTTCCACCACCGGTTGCATGGATATTATTCTATTTAATTGTTTGATACTAATTTTATCTTGTTATCATGGTAATGTAAATAACTATTTAAGATATATTCACTGCTGACTTCCATTTTATAATCTTAGTCATCTATATTTTCCATATGTATCATGGAGAAAAGGTGTTGAAAATAATTCAAAGTTGATTAGATATTAGTTCGAATTAGTTTTAAACTATCTATGTTTTTACTTATCTAGTAATTAGTAGGATAAATAGAAGTCTGTTAGAATAACTGATTATGGTTGGCCTATATAAAGGCTTATTACTTCATAATTTGACATAGAATAAACATGCTGAATTTAGTTGGTATTCTAACAATGTTCTCCATTTTCTTTTACTCTCTTCCATTAAAAAACCCAACAAAAGGAACTAACCAAATTTACAAGAGCTATGTATTGCATGCTGTGACTGGATTTCTTATATTTGACTATATTAAAGATAACAAAAATGCTTTGTTTTTTTTTCTTTCTAAAATTTCATTACGAAGTAATTTGAGCAGGTACTTTTATTTTACGAAAACTCAATTTTCCATGTTGTGGGAGTTTGTGTTATCATAACCACATCTATTGTTAATCTCATAGTTACAATTTCCAGGAACCATATAACTTGTTAGTTTTCTTTGCCATTGTTGGTTGTGTTTATGCCATAGTAATAGGAGCAAGAACAAATAAGTTTATATCCTCAGGGAACATGCAACTATGATAGTCTTGCCATAGTCTTGTTGGAGTCCCTATGCATTCTGCAATTAAAATATTGCATAATATTGCAAAACGTATTATTTTTCGAATCATGTGCTGCAAAATTACTATTTAAATTAGAATCTTGCAAATCTAACACATTTTACTAAGTGAAACATGTATGTTCTGCAACGTGAACATGTGTGTTCTGCAAACTAAGCATGTTTTATAGAATTATATGTTTTGCATTGTTCTACTTGTAAAATGTATTATATTTGCAAGATTTTGATTAAAATGGTGATTTTGTAGAACATGATTCGGAAAATAATACATTTTATATTATTTTGTGCAATATTTTAATTGCAGAACTTATAGGGACTCCAGGACTCCACAAAAAAACAGGGGACTCCATAGAACTTAACTCTCTCTCTATATATATATAATATATATATTTTATATTCTGTTCTAATTGCAATACACAAATAATACACACATAATTTTTTCTGCTAAACCGGAGATGGAGACATGCTAGTAGGCAAGTACATTTGCATCTGTCCGTGAAGAAGGCTTGTTATCCAAATTTTATTCTTTAATAAATCTATTTATATAATTGGTTGCCACAAATCTTAGATAAAGTAATTTCAGAAACCCGAGAGCATCTATCAAACATGAGTATTATTCTATTTTCTTCCTCCCCCCTATACCACCACTATTGTTTGAAAATTTAACGTTTTGCATGGTATCCTATTCTAGGAATTTGTTCCATTAGATATACTGCACTACTCTACTATGTTTGAATATGTTTCCTTCTTAATTTCTTGGTTTCCGGTTCATAGATATTTCTATCTTTTAAATTACCTTTGGCATGAACTGAGATCACCTGAAGAAAGCATGTCTTTTTGGCAGACCTGAACTCTATAAGTCCAGGGTGCTGGAGCTTAATGCTAGTGACGACCGTGGAATCAATGTAGTTCGCACAAAAATAAAGAACTTCGCTGCTGTAGCTGTAGGTACTCAGCGTCACGGGTAAATCCTATCTTACAAGTCACATTGTTATAGTGCTTAACAAATTTGGTGAATTCTCGCTGGTGATTAAGATGTCTTTTTACCCCCCTGTAATCCAGAAGCTACCCTTGCCCCCCTTATAAAATAATCATCCTTGATGAGGCTGATTCCATGACTGAAGATGCCCAGGCAAGTTTTTGGTTAATTTACCTGTCTACAACTTTAAAGTTTCTTTTTGGTACTTGCTGAAAATCAGTATCTTTTTTTGCAGAATGCCTTGCGTCGAACAATGGAAACTTACTCCAAAGTTACAAGATTTTTTTTCATTTGCAATTACATCAGCAGGTTCTTTTTGCTCCTATCTATTTCTGTACCTATGTATATTATGTTCATGTGGAGTTAACATCGAGTTTATACCATGTGCGGTTACATTTACATGTCCATTATAAATCTGATTGTTTGCTTCGATTGACAAGAAACAAGTTCAGTATCTGGACAAATATGTTTAACTTTAAAATGTTAGAGTATGCGAACGGAATAGAATATGATGCATCACTCAATTTGCGTCTTGGTTGCTTCTCTTTGTTTTCTCCTTCTCTTTTTTCTCTGTAGTGACTTACATCCTAAGTTACCCGGACGGGTACGGGTGTAGATCCGTGCGTCGGTTTCTTCATTTTCAAAAATTTAAGATCCTTGGATGTGGATCCGAATTTGGACACGGGTGTGGGGACTCGGTCATAGTGTCGGACACAGGTGCAGGGACTTGGCATATAAATTTAGCATATGTTTAATATTTGTAGCCTTTGTCCTATAATTTAAACAAAATGCATTTCTCAAATAGAACTACTACAAACTACTGGAATCATAAATATGAATTAATAACTTCACACCCAGTAAACAAAATATAAATATCTTTCTGCTCCATTTATAACACACCATTAAAATAAATTCCCCAAATTAATATTTTATTTGATCTCATCATCATAATACAGGTGGTATATTTTTTATCTCAATTATTAAATATTCTCGCTAACTGAATAAATATTTCCAGTCCCAAATATATTCATTCAGGGAGGTTTGACTATATTTAAATTAATAAATTATTTTTTTTTAAATCTCCCTCGGGGTCATTATTTTATCAAGTATTAAACGTAATAGTTATTTTTACTCTTTTTGTCCCCAATTTTAAATATATTAACTGGAAAATTTTTCATATGTAAAAATGAGTAACAAGAAAACAACTTGAAATTAAAATGAAGTGTTGTAAGACAAGTGACTGAGTGTACTGTTGTACTGCATACATGACATGATCGTACAACCAATAATAACAATAATAATAAAAAAAATTACAACTTTACATATTCTCACTTCCTCGTAAGTTGTACCCTCCACCCTCCTTCTGCGAATCACATAGACATTACATATATACAATATCTATATACGTATCATCTTCTTTGAAGCTTCCATTCTTTTCAAGTTTTCCTCCACCTTTTTAGAGCATAACAAGCTTTGGTACAGAATATGGCATGAACATGAACTGGGCTGAGGCACCAGCTTTTTATTTATATATAAACTGGGTTGCACCGGGCTCGCTGGCAGTGACGTGTCCGAATTCAAATCGACGGATCAGACACAGATCCGGTACCCGTATCCGGGTCATGTCGTGTTGACACCGTTATGGGGTGAATTTTGAAAGGTCCGGGTAACTTAGCTTACATCTCATACCAATTACATGCATGTATAAATACAGAAATCTATTTAAATCTCGACCTCATGTTTCATCTTGGCCTTTCTTCAAAAATAATGCTTGTATGTCTTCCCTGTCTGGTAACATAATCTGTCAAGATAAAATTATACTTATACATTGCAATAAATTGAGTTGACTAGATGTCTAAGAACTTCATTAATCTATTTCCATTTCTTATTAAAAGTTTTGCATATGTGAACACATAGATGGCTATTGTTCAAGAATTGTACAATTTTGGTGAAATTGTTTCATACAGAATCATTGAGCCGCTTGCTTCTAGATGCGCAAAGTTCAGATTTAAGCCACTTACTGATGAAATAATGAACAACCGTATAGCGTATATTTGCAGTGCAGAAGGCCTTAATTTGGATTCAGAGGTGTGGATCCAGTAACTTGGAACACTTGTTTATGTGCCATCATATATTGAATCTAATATTACATCTTTATTATTTTCAATACTTTATAGGCTCTTTCGACCTTGAGTTCTATCTCTCAAGGTGATCTACGTCGGGCAATAACATACTTGCAGGTAAGAATATATATGAACTACAGTGTACAAATATTTAGCGGCAATAGCTTAATCAGACAATAGAATGTTTTAATATATATGCTGTTGTAATATTTTATAAATTGGTAACTGTTTTTTCTTGTATCATAAGCAAGTGTAGTGTGAGATCAGATTACTTGTCTGTATGCATCGCAATCTGCAGCTATACCTCTTTATATCGTTCCTTTTTTATTTTTTTTGGGGGCGGGGGTGGCGGTGGTGGGTGGGCAGGGCTTTCTCTTTTTATTTACTCTTTTAGTATATATTGTTATATAGGCTTAGTTACACACACACACACACACATGTCCACTTTTGAAGTGAAATGCAGACTATCTTTAGTGATGGTGCTTGATAGTTAATATTATTTGTAATTGGCACTTTTCTTGAGTATCATTGCTGACTCATTGCCGTATAACTTGTAACAGGGAGCTGCTCGCTTATTTGGATCTTCAATCTCATCGAGGGACTTGATTAATGTATCTGGGGTGAGTCATGAGTAAAATATTCTTACTTTGCAATTCAACCTGTTCCAGTACAGTTATGTACTTATCATCTGTAGAAATTTCTGAATTTTTCGAGTACCAAATCACTGCGGTCTATGTAGGCTGACTAACGCTTGCGTTGCTAAAACGATGATTTTATCATGTAATATTTTATGTATCACTGTATCAGAACAAAGTTTTAACAGATCGCCCTTACAGCGAAATAAGATCTGGGAACTTGTTCAACGGAATAATGTAAATGAACGTTATGCAATAATCAAACACAAACCAGAGCCTCAGACATGGCCTAGTTGACGTAACGAGCCTGCAGAACATGTATGCTGCAGTAGCTTACTACAAAATAAGATCTGGGAACTTTTTCAAGGTAATTGTGTAAAGGAATGTAATGCAATAATTCAAACACAAACCTGAGCCTCAGACAGGGCCTAGTTGACCTAACGAGCCTGTGGAACATGTATTCTGCAGTAGCTTAGCAAAATAGACTATCTTTTCTTTTTTAGGAATCAACTTGGTATACGTTGTTCAATGCTTATTTTGATAATGTTATACATAGATAGTGACAAGGATCTTGTTGAGGAGGGTTCAAGTGTCTTTAAAGACAAGTGGAATGGGAGTGTGATTTTATAATTAGCAAAGAAAAAAGAATCAATATTATTACTCATTAAGAACTATCTATTCATTAGTTATATGAAGTAATTGTGCATATTTTTTTTTATCTTGAAACCTTTGTCCACAAATATAATTTACCATTTTGGTATAGGTGCTATTCTTTTTGTGTGACTTATGTCTTAGAAGTAGTGACATTCATCATATCCGCTGCCCAGATGCACCTAAATACGATTACTTGCCTAATGCAGTCTTACCTTACCATTCGATATCTGAGATAATTATCACGAGTCTGCTAAAAATTATACTCTTTAACATCCCCAACTATCCAAGCACCACTTTGAAATTCTACGCTAAATTAGTAGTAGTGTTCTTGTCCGAACTAACCAACCCTCCAACCCTACTTGTGGGCAGTTCATTCCTTAAACAAAACTTAGGCAAAAGAGGAAGTGATACATCCCAAGATCACAGTTGCTGCCAACTTGTAGCTTTGAAGTATGCCTAGCTTTGTTATATATGCAAATCACCTTCAAGTTGATTGCAAAATATTAGCTTATGAATTCAATCAATATATCAGTGTCTCTATTTCCCCACCTCTCTTATATGTTAATTAGTTTGCAGGAAACTATTATGCATGGACTCTTTAAATTTGGTTTAAGAATGTCTTTCCAATACCTGGTTTAAGAATCCTTAGGTGTCATGATGGAATAGTAGGTAAAAGCTTGTATTCACCTGCTCAGGACATCTGTTCTTGACTTGTGAACGGCTCCTATCCTACAATATATGGCTATATTCAATACAATGAGCTTAGTACATGTGCATCTTTGGACATTAGCATTGTGTAATTCTAGTAAGTGAATTCAGTGAAATTGCAGGGGTATATGATAATATTTGGATATTTTAGTCCCGGGGAAATGACAGTAACATATTAGACATGGATTTCCTGAGATCCCACCGAGCATCATGTAGCATGTATATCTCATTGGTGTGGTTTTGTCGAATCACAGTAGTCATTGTAATGTAACCTTATTAGTCATAGTAATATTAGTCTGAGGAATCATGTAGCATTTAGTGTTGGTGATATTTTGTTGAATGATCGACTCACAACTAGTCATGGGAATTTTAGCCTTTGTCTTGTATGGTTGCCCTTACAGGTTGCATCCTATGTATACTAAAATTGGTATGTCTGTGGTTCTGAGTTTACCACCCTTCTGGCCTCTTTATGATATATATGAGCCCTTGTGGAATATATTAATTATTAATAATACTTGGTCATTTTATATATTCGTATATGTTAAAAGCTCATGCCAACTTGGCATTTCTCTTGTAGCTTCACTTCTAAAAAAATTGTTTTATTTTGGTTAACCTTTGTTCCATTTACATTATTTCCTTTCACCTGGTTCACTAACTGGAAATTGCAACTGATCAGGTCATCCCACAGGAAGTTGTGCAAGCTCTTTATTCAAGTTGCAAAAGTGGTAACTTTGAATTAGCGGAGAAGGAAGTCAATAATATAATTGCAGAGGGCTATCCAGTTTCTCAGATGATTTCTCAGGTCTTTTTAGTGCTTGTTTTCTATGTCGTATAATCATGTAAATGTAATAATCTAAAGTTCTGATCTGATTTTTTTGCAGTTGTTTGACCTAATTGTTGGACTGGATGATGTATCAGATGAACAGAAAGCAAGAATTTTTAAGAAAATGGGCGAAGCAGATAAGGTCATTTTTTTAGTGTTCATATTTTGTAGTAGCTCTTCCCACTAAAAAATTAGAATGTCCTTCACATTCTCATTGGCATTGCACCATACTACTAAATATTCATTTCCTTCTAATATATTACAGAAAACTTGTTCTTGCATATATGTTGTTCTTTACCTTCTCAGTTTCTTGTTTTTGGAAAAAATATAGGAATGTTGAACTCAAATTGCTCAACTCTTTTTCTGCTAAATATCCTCAGATACAGAATGGCACACAAACACACTAATAAATCTAAATGTTTATTCTTGATGCATACTTTTTAAATGTTTCAGTTTTAGCAACACAAATTTCGGGGACATTAAAGGATTTATATATTGTTAGTAAAGACTAACTAAAACAAGTTGAATGTTGAACAATTAGCCCACTTAAACAAGATCATTACTTTTCTTGTGTGACCTGCAGTGTCTTATTGACGGAGCAGACGAGTACTTGCAGCTGTTGGACGTGGCCAGCAATGCAATGCGAGCACTATGTAACATGCCACTAGAATTTCCTTCTTAAAATTAGGTGGCTAGAAAGGTGAGGTCCGGTTCAGCTTTGTTTCTTTTGGCTTTGCAAGAGTACATAGCAAAATATGTTGCTATTGCTAGACCTGTATTTTTAAGACTTTAAGAACGATGTGCTAGAACGTTGTATCTTTGATTAAAAGAAATTGTTTATGTTGCATGCACATCCCTTGACTGACCTTAATTAGTGTTCGAGCAGTACTTCCTCACTTAGATAATGCTATTATATCTTTAACCAAAGTACAACTGAATTTAAGACCACATGAAGTAGATATCTATATTCCAACTAGGTTCTGTGTGATGTGGTTTGCCTGCAAATATAATGGAGACTTAGTTATGGTGTTAAAAAATGTATTCAGTGTTCCTCTTTTACACCTTTCGACTTTTGGCTTGACCTCTTAATTTTTGATTGAAAGTTTGAGTAACTTCTGAATTGTATACTTGTTCTTCTTCCCTGATTTTATATATGGAACTTGTATCATCTTCTAACTATATTTAAGACCGATTTTGCTCTTGACCTTTATTTCTTTGCATTTTATTGTTTTCAGTATATGGTATCAAGTTAGTGACTCAATATAGTGAAAACATTAACTGTCGTGAATAATGAAAAAGTCATACAGTGAAAACGAGTATGTCATTTAATATTGATCTGTATAATACCATCCTTGTGGAATGATTAAATATTTTTTCCCCACAAACTCTTGAAAGAATAAGAAAGAGAGCCAGAAGGGGTTTACACTTGTATGAATTTATCACATCTAGATAGGGAGTTGGAACTTATTTTTGTTAGTTAGCAATGTCCCCACAGTTTGTTGAAGGAAAAGGAAAAGACAGGAAGGAGTTAATTAGACTCACAGTGGACTTGGTACCAAAAGGTATATCTCCCTGCCATCATTAGGTTTTACATAGAGGATGAAAAGAGTGCACATACACACGCCAACTAAATGCATGCCACTATGATTGGGACTTGTCACTCCACCAATACATATAAACCACGAGTGTCTGCTTCTGCTTGTCTGTGTATTAAGGTGATCAATAGTGCAGTTTGTAATATATATATATAACAAAAGGTTTGTCACTTAAGAGATGGTTGGAGGACCATGCATAATGATACATCATTAGTATGAGATCACCTCGTCGAGAGCCAGGAAAACTGCCTGTTTCTAGTTTATGGCTTAGGACTCGTCAGTAATTACTAGGAACAAGTAGTAGTCTCTCGTACTGTTCAGATTTTGTCCATAGTAGCAGATATGGTGAATTTGACATATATCAATTTTTTTTTGGCTGACACTTCCCAACCAAATACAAACTAGAAGCAGAACAAGAACAAAGATGCTGGTTGTTGGTTTATGTGAAATTTCAATGTCTTTAAATCTCACCCACTTTCCCTACCCAGTTAGAAACAGTTAAAAGGATATATTTTTTTACCAAACTGGAGTGCACTTAAATTGTTCTGGAAAATATTAGGTAAATACAGAAATGTACTATGCATTTCATAGTCCCACCTGAAATTTTACTATTGCATACTGCAATATGTTTTATGACTTATGGGCCATATGGGCTAAAGTCATACCACATGCATAATTAAAACGAGCAGTACATTTAATTTTATTTTTTGCTATTTACAAATTAAATTTTACCTGTGCTTGGCATGTAGTAGGAAACTTTTCCTGCCGTCCCTTAGGATAAGTCAAACAAGTTAGAAGTTAGCAGAAGGAACAAATAAGGAAAATAAGAAAAGCATTTGTTTAAACTAATGTATCAAATCTAGATAGGGATTTGGATCTTTCTTTCTTTGTAAATCTATCAATTTTTTTCTCCTATCTTTAAAGGAGGAGGAATCAATAGAAAACAGTAAAGAATTCATTAGGACCACCATTTGAAGTGGACTTGGTAGAAAAAGGTGTACCTTCTTGACATCATAAGGTTTCACCTTGAAGATGAAAAGAGTGGAAAAAACACACTAGTTGAATGCCTGCCTGCCTGTCACAATGACTGGGACTTGCTACATTATAGCATGATCAGTCCCAGTGTGTTCTTATCGAGTTATATATATCAGAAAAATCTTATTCAAATATAAATGTACGGTTTTATATATGATTGTAATATACGATTGTAACTGTAAAAGCTCGTGTCTCCGAACGGGACATGTAGCGTTAGAAGTATCATGTTCCGTTTATCTTTGAACCATTGAACATTTGTACTGGAAACTGGTAAGCCTGTTTTGGTTACAAGCAGTAGTGCTGTCCAGTAATAATCAAGTGAGAATAGACGAATTTTACTGGAAATTTATAATTCTAATTTGATAATAAATTCTAAATTTAGAAGTGTAACTCTTCACGTATTTGATTTCGAATTAGTAGTTGTTCTTGAGTGCCGACCAGTGCCACCGAATGCATAACTTTATACTTCATCACACACACACACATACCATCATAATGTCCTACAACAACTCTTCTTCTAGTCTTGTTTCAATAATACACCTTATCATTGTGGTTGTGGGTCTCGTGTTTTAAGTGCTTCTAAATAATTATAAAGGTCTTTCATGTTTTTACATCAACCACAAAACCAGTCCCCTCCCCCTCCTTACGTTTGCATAAGATCGATCATGTTCCGCTACAAAATATTTTAATTACAGTAATAGTGATACAAATGAGCCTGAGTATTAAAAAAATTATTGCAATAGTCGGGGGCCAATTACATGTTTCATTCAGCGATGAACAACCTCTCAACTTCTAGAGTACAGTTGAAGTCAACTTGAATCGTACTCGCTCAACTAAGAGATACACTGGTGTTAGTGGTGTACTGGTGTTAATAACTAATGCATCAAGGTGTCAGAAGAAGACTCAAACAAATAGAAAGGAATGGTTAACATGATCTTATACTCTTCGATACTACTCTCAATCAATCGTATAATTGAACAAATATAACCATATAATTACTAATATACCAATACCAATATTTAAGTTAAATAAGTGTGATGGAAGGACTAGAACTTGAGACCTCTCTCTCGTACCATGTTAAGTAATTGGTCACTTTGAAACCTTATACTTTTGTTTGGTTTATTCAGCGATACTAATCATCATATTGTCTTGTAGATGTTTAATTGGTTTGTAGTTGGGCGAACTCTTTTATGTAGATTGATTGATAGATAGAATGTAAATAATATTTGAACCGTACACACACTTGACACAAACGAGCAAACAGAAAGAAGAAAGTTCAAGAATACATCTAAAACACACTAATTATGCTACTACTTTTAGTTGGCTGAAGTGACTAATGGAAAAAGAAATCAAGAACCACTCGCGACCTTCTTACAATTTGTAAAAATAAAACGGAAAGAAAAACAGTATAAATCTCAAATTTACATAAACATTTTACAGACAGAATTAATACTTAAAACTCACGTAATCATCCTGCTGGAATGCATAAAAATAAAATCAGAAACAAGCAGAGATTTAACTTGTTAGGTGTAACCGCGAAGACTAAGAAGAAGATAAAGAAGTTGGACAAGGCCAGAACTGAGCGTTCTTCACCTTTGAAATGCTTGAAAGTACTCCTAGAGGTGTAACTTCTCCCATCACTATCACTTTCTTTGTAGCTCTGTCAATACTGAATGAGGTCACTCCTGCAAATAATATCTTAAAATCTTAAAAGTCTATCTACTTTAGTGTAATATTAAGACTTAGCGCAATAGTCAGGTTTACTTGCCAAGTTATAGTTTCATCTTGAAATTAAGACTAATCATAGTAGTTCTTAAGTATGGATCAACCTAATTTAAGTTTTGAACAAACAATTACATCAAAAAATTAACTGTAATTAGTTATTTGATTACCTTCCATTCTGGAAATATGTTTTCGAACTTTTCCTTCACATCCCTTGCAATGAATTGACACCATAAGTTCCACCACCTGTGAAATTTTCTAGAATTACAAACGCATATTGTATATAAGCTTTCCTCAATCTACTGTGTAAACTCAAATCCTGCTCATAGAGCTTGTCTGAGAATGGTAAGGGCCAGACCTTACTGTCTACTTCTAGCAGTCTTGAAGCTACTGTATGTGTGTATATGCATATTTAGAAGATTAAAGAGGGATAAAGAAGAACCTGGTGACGAGACCGAGATCGTGCGGAGGAAGATTCATTTCTACGCACAGGTTGGTTAACAACTAACTGCTTCTGCTTGGTAAATGATTTTAGAAGAAGAGAGTCATTAGAGCTCATTTTTTCACGAGGCCGTAAAGCTTGATTACCAGGAACCAATGCAGAATCATTTGTAGTTGCCTTTCGAGTCATTACAGGTTCACTAGGTACCAATGCCAATCTATTATCTGTCTGTGATAACATTTCATTAAAAGGCTTGTCACTTAAGAGATGCCTAGAAGATCCATAAGGAGTAGTATTTAGATCATTAATAATATCTGTGGAGCTTTTTCTTCGTAGCTCTCGATCACTCCGAGTAGCAGAAGAATAATCAGAAGCGCTTTTTCTACTTTTCTGATAGTATGACGCAGGAATGATTGGCAACTGCGATGATGAACAGGGAATGACTGGAATATTACTCTTGGATTTTCTTGGATAATGATCACTCATATAGTGATGTCTGCGACGGTCTACGGATCTCGTGCCATGACTACGTACCATGGCACGTAGATCCGTGCTTGAACATATAGCCGTGGAAGCAGGAGAGGCGCACAGCAAGTCTATTGATTTCATGTTTTTGAGAGATCAAATATTGGCAAATTGAGAAAGAAGTGAAGAGGAATGGCTTAGTGAATATGCATAAGCTTTAGTTTCTGAGAACCAAACTAACACCACTTTATTAGGCTTATAAAATTGTAGTAGATGGATGTTTTTCTATGGGCAGCCTTATGGG
Organism: Anethum foeniculum; assembly: GCA_003724115.2. Taxonomy (NCBI): domain Eukaryota; kingdom Viridiplantae; phylum Streptophyta; class Magnoliopsida; order Apiales; family Apiaceae; genus Anethum; species Anethum foeniculum. The sequence goes on along the minus strand of PHNY01023724.1, from coordinate 32,163 downwards.
TCCTACAAAAATGAAAGAAACTTTGGTAGAATTTGTGAATTATGTGGAACTTTCAAATGTGTACCAATATTTCAGTGTAGCTTTAATTTTGGGATGGGGATTAACAAGTGCATTTAAGCTTTAACACTTTTGTGTAGTATGATTACTACCACTAATAACGGAATCGACCTCATAAAGCAAAGTTCTCTACAAAAAGTTATACTCCTATTTTATTTTGTGAAGATCAAATAATAAATTTTTCATGAGGCCTTATTTTAATTAAAAAAATGAGTCACAAGTAGAGTCCAAATATAAATGCATGTAAGTGAAATTTGCCTACCACAACATGATTTTCTTCAAAACCCACATTTTGATATATTTCCTACTTAGAACAGATTGTAATAAATAATATATATCATTATCATTTCCAAATAAATATTATAAATGAATATTGTTATTTTAAATTGTTTTTTAACCACTTTGTAAATCTAAAATATGAAAAATCTAGGCACTTCTAATTATCTCCTAAAACAGTTCGCAAATATTTACATATAATTGGTAATTTTTCTAACAATAAAATATAACCCGCGTGCCTAGATATACTTTTGGTAATCAATTTAGATACAATTGAAGTTATATTTCTGCTTCAAAATTTACCAGCTATTTTAGGATATTTTTGTTTAAATTAAATATTAAGCAGTAAATACAAGAACGATTATTATCAAATCATCAACCCACTATTTTTGACCGGTGCTTACGGGCCACACACAATGTTTCTTCATGGCACAAGTACATTCTTTTGTTTCTCAATTAAGCCGATATCCATTCCGGTAGTTTTTTTAAAAAATAACGCATATTAAGAAAAGTTAGTTTAATTATATTTTTCAAGTCTTATCCCTATCCCTATTTAATGAACTATTTAATGAACTAGTAGTGCTAAATGCATAATATTTGTTACACAAAAAGTTTACAAAATGATGTGGCACATGAGTTGTTATATTTTAATTGGATTATTAATGTGAATGTAGGAGGCCCATTCCAATCAATGTTTGTCATATGTTCATTTTGTAAAAAAATTTGTATGCAATTTTGTGGATCTAGCATTATTCTTAATGAACTACTTTTATATACAAGTGGAGTAAAGTTGTATTGGAAATGATAATAAATAAGAGGGTAAATTTGAAAATTTGAACTACTATTATATACAAGTGGAGTAAAATTGCATTAGAAATGATAATAAATAAGAGGGTAAATTTAAAATTTTATTAAAAAATTTGCATCGGAGGTAGAGATGGACAACCATTATGGGATTAAATTTTTTTTCAAAAGAGACTAGTATTTCATTTTGGGATAGAGAGAGTACTAAATTGACATGCACCCGAATATATTCGAACACATACTTTGTCTCTGAAAAAACGTATTCCTCCTTTTATTTTATTTTTTTTTTTAACCTGGCTTATAGCCTTATTATAAGCTTACAAATTATTATCCGTTCTAAAAAATTCTCGCGGTGAGCCAGAGTCGAACCCGAAACAGTATCTGTTTCAAGAAATTTTCGCGATAAATCAGAGTCGAACCCAGAGCATAGGACGATAGAGAATAAATCCTTAACTGTTTAGGCTATCTAATCGTGCTCAACGTATTCCTCTTTAGTTTCATAATAAAAGTTGTTTCTTTTGAGAATTTTTTCTTATAATATATATTTACTTTCAATTGTGTCTGAACATTCTTTCCAATGAACATTCTCTCCAATTTACCCCTTCTAAAAATTGTATAACGACAAGACAAACTAGTAACTTAGTAAGTGCTAGTTCGAAGTAACTTAAATTTTATCATGAAATCAATTTATTTATACCATATACAAGTAAAAGTTTATGAAATAATCAAAATTTTCATAGTAAACGTAAAAATCTGAACTATTAAGAGAATTTTATCATTTTCTTAATTGAGAACCTAAAATCTTATGTCCATCCAACAATCTAAAATGTTATAAAACGCATTACGAGCATCATATAACTCTTTTAATGCTTTAGCTGCTTTTTGTACTGTTTCTTATTATAATTTTTTTTTTATGTGTAAAGTACGCAGAGGTAAGATTACGGATGTTTTATATCTTTTCTAAATAATAAATGTTTTTAGAGCGGAAAAGTTCGTTTTTTGATATACACAAATTTCAAAGTGTTTATAACTTTCGGCCTTCACCACAAACTGTAAGAAAAGCTTATATAAAACTTCAGTTCCCAGAAAACTAATAAAACAAAAGACAAAACAAACCTAAAACAATGTGAGAAATTTGTCAGGTACAGCTAAAAATATGGATTATCCATGGAATAAGTTTAGTTCACGGGTGCCAGAATTCCTTAATGCGAGTTGGTAGCAGATCTTGAAATTAAAATTTATGTAGCTGAAATGACTGACATTTAACAAATATTTATAATGTAAACAAAGTTTATTTATACTTAAATTTGGGACACACCAATTCTCTTGCCAAGCTCACGTGACACTGTCATACTGTATAGGGTGACCAAATTTGAAATTTCCAAGTGCACCACTCTGCAGAATATGAGATTCGATAATTAGCTGGTAAATCTAACCTGCTTAAAATATTTTTTCCTGGCTAAGTTTTGTTTTGTCAAAGGCCAAGTACCATCCCTTCCGCCCCTCCGCCTCAGTATATGAGAAAAGTTTTTACTGCCGTGACTTGCCTTCCAATGCCCTTTGTTCCGTCTTTATCGAGTCTTCACACTTTAACATTTACTAATTCTTGTATCACCATTACTTTAATCATTTCAGTGTTTTTACGTAAATATAACACGTTAGAGCATCTCCGCTTAGCTAAAAATCTAAATCGCATGTCATATATAATTATAGAGATTATATAAAAAAAAAATAATTGCACAATTACACTGTTATCAGACATTTACCTAAAATTTTAGCATAGTTTGTTACGTTGCAAAATTTGTTAAACCAAACATTACACATCATTTATTATCATATTAAAATATTACATTCTATTTATAACAACTTGAAATAATAATAACATATTGTTTTTTAAATATAATCAATCATTATAGCCAATTATATTCAATGGTAATTCCTTACACGTTCAGCAGAATCACTATTTTACGTTATCTATATATATTATAATGTCAGGAGATCGAAAAGTTCCCAGAATCGTTTAACATATTTTTCTTGAATTGTCATTTTTTTTTGATTTTTTTATTTAAAAAAATTCTTACATTAATTAGCATTTAATTAA
>PHNY01023724.1:10191-20437 GCA_003724115.2 Anethum foeniculum | reverse complement strand
CCCCCCCCCCCCCCACCCCTCCCCCCAAAAAGTATATTATTTACCGAGATAACATTTGCATAATTTCAATTCTCAACTGTATATAATATTTTAAAAGGATAATGTTTTTAAGGCTAATTGTTAAAGACAATTGTAAAAATTAACTTATATAATTTCATTCTTTTTCACTTATCATTCTTTCGTTAAATTATAAAAATATATTATCTCAAATTTTCTGCTAGGATATATGTCAATTTACACATAAGTCGAATGTTGAGCCGGTTTAGATCGGTAAGTAGTTATATTTTAAATTTATTAGTTTAATCTTGTAATTTTCGTCTTAAGCAATTAAAATGATCCTTCAACTTCATATTTGAAAATAACTTCTTCTAAAATTAATTGTTTTTATAATAAATAATGCTAAACATTCATGTTATATTTATATTATATAAGATACAATGTAGTTGATACATATGGCCTTTTTATGCCTGAAGACAAATTATATTCTACAAGCACATGTAGAACCCTTGCAAGGCGTGGACTCACATATTGAAAAATGTAAAAAAATTAATTTTAAAATTATTTATAAATAATACATTTTTGGGGCAATTGTATATTGGATAGAACTCTAATTTCTAAAACTCAATTCGTTTATAATATCTAAATCCTAATTTTAAAAACTGAATTGTAATCCAAATGTATGTTTTAATCCAATTTTCCTAAATACACTATAGAGACTCCTATTTTCAAATTCCTAACTATAACCCACTACATCTAGGATTATATTTAACAAATCCTGTTTTTCCAAAAACAAACTATATGCTTTAACTAATTATTTTAACATATTATTGAGAATTCTATTTTTCAAAACCACATTTCATGACCCATTTCTTTTATTAAATCTTGGTAACTTTAATATATTATCTAGGATCTTATTTTCAAACTCTATCTTTATTTTAAGCAACCTATATAACTTAACCCAATTTTTTCTAAATACACTATATAGACTCCTATTTTCATATTTCCTAATTAAAAACCCACTACAAAACTATATATCATCAAAGATTGTATTTGTAGAAGCCTGCTTCTATTTTAAACCAAACTATATGTTTCAACCAATTATTTTAATATATCAAGAATTCTATTTCTAAAACCCATTTTTTCATGACCCATTTCTATTATAATATCCAGGTAGGTTTAATATATTATCTAGGATAGTTAGTAATTTATCAGTATAAATAGGCCAACAGTTGTAATTCTCAGGATGTTCAAACTATTATTTCAGAAAAGGAAATATCTTTTCCACCAAGTTACTTTCTCTCTCTAGAATTCTGTTACTCTCTTTCTCTCTCTAACTGATCTCTCTCTCTAACTGATCTCTCTCTCTAGGTCATTTATCTCTCTAAAACTATCAATCTCTTGCTTGTTTCTTAGCTAATCTAGCTTAATTTCTCTGTTTTCTTACTTGTTCTACTGTTCTCAACCTTTATAAACCTAGAAAATCACAAAAACATTGAAAAACTAGAAAATTACTTTGTCATGGCATGACACTCGACTCTTACAGAGGGAAGTCCTTGGCTGGACAGACTGAGATTAAAAGACAGGCCAACTGTTATATATTATTTAAAATTGTATTTTTAAAGCCTGGTCATTTTTCAACCAACTATACTCAAACCTCATTATTTTTTATATATTAGTTTAGAAGGGTCAAGTTCCACATAGAACCTCTTAAAATCAGAACCCTTAGAATTAAATTACATATTCTTCTACAGAACATAGTACCTTTTTTATTAAATAAATTAAAGTAAAAATTCTTTTGCATAACATTTTTTTATACGTTTTATAAGAGTTAAACATTATATTATGTATAAAATAATTTTTTCCTTAAAAAAATTATGTAACTTGTTAAGAAAAAAATATTGAGTACAACAGAAGTACATCATATTTTATAATTCACGAATTACATATTGTATTCAACAGTAGAATAAAAAATACGATCAGATATATATGGATATGGACCATTGATTGAATAAAATCTAAGACTTATACTGGTTCTAAGTTTTAGCTTAAAATAAGGTTCTAGTTTGAACCCAAGCAATCTTAGAATCCCATTGATGCGGGCTAGGGTTTCAGACGAGGGTTAATGGAAACAATGGCAAGCGGAGATAAATACACAAGTATTTTTAAATATCAATAAATATCTCCAGAATTACAGGAGGTAATCCCTCTCCATAATAAAACTAAATCAATGATTTCTTGTAAAAATCAAATCATTAAAAATATACTTCCATAATACAAATATAAAAGATAATTATTTACTAAAAATAAATTGTATTATGTAAATTTACTTCACAGTCTTCTAATTATTGGTTTCCAAATCCTTTTATATTGCTCCCAAATTGTTTCTTAGGGCTTCTTTATAGGTTGTCCTGCATTACCATACTTCTTTCAACCTAATTAGTTCAGGTACTAAACAAGAGTTATCAATAGTCTTGTCTTTTTTTTTAAAAAACAATGGCATATTGTTTCCCAGTGATTTGAACTAACCTATAACCTCATCTAAATAGCAGACAATCCGTTTGACTTTAGTAGTATAGCACACATATTGTGCTTCCAAATTTTAAGAAAGAAAAAGTGCAGTGGACAAAGTTGACTAAAAACAAAAAGGTACTCCCTACGTTCCAATAGATTGTTAACGTTTGAAATAGAGGTTTAGGCACGCATTTGAAGGCGCATATAAAGTATGGTTCAAAACTTTTTAAAAAAAATTTCTTTTTTTGAATAAAAATTTTATGTTTAAATTTTTATTCAAAAAAAGAAAATTTAGTTTTTTTTTTTGAAACTATACTTTATATGCCCCTTAAAATGTGTGCCGAACCCTTATTTCAAACGTTAACAATCTATTGGGACGGAGGGAGTATACAAGTATTAATAAATAAGTGTCTAAGCTTTCTTGAGACAAATTAAACAAATTAAGCAAATAATTAAATATTTGTGCATTGCACGGGTATATATATATATATATATATATATATATATATATATATATACATACATACATATATATAGATATATATTTATACATATGGTAGCACCCATAAAGAACACCCTTGATAAAGAACACGGAAGAACACCACCATAACGCTTTATTTTTCATAAATATTGATTTGTTAAGATTAGGATCATAAAATTTTACAATTAAGCGTAACATATCAAATTTTATATAGAATCTCATAAAATTTAAAAAAATTAAATGTGATAGAGAATCCAGTATGAAATCCAACAACAATGAAATTATAGATTCTATTTTTATTCATAAAAAAACTTTTTGGTGTGAAAATTAGAATCTAAATGCAACTTTGTAAGATTTTGTGATTTTCTTACTGTTCTTTATATAAGAGGGTTCTTCATGGAGCAGTGACATATATATATATATATATATATATATATATATGAACAAGAGCAAAAAAATGAATATTCTGGAGAACAAATACCTGTAGCTGCCGGCGAGTAATGCCAGATATATTATTAGCAACATTTTCCAGAATGTCAAAGTCTCCACTCCTTCTTGGCTCTTCCTCCAATTTCAGAGCTCTCCTTGTATTATTTGATCTTTCAGCACACGCTTTGAGAAATTCAGATAATGATTTATTGAAGGCCTTTGAACAATCCCCTTCAGGAGTCGTAACATCTTTCGCAAGTGTTTCATTAACAACTTGCATAATTTCTGATGACGACATGCTCATATGTTCTTCAGGAGGGCATGCAGCCTGTTAAAAAAAATAAGTAAACTATTTTAACATGTCAACTCAGTTAATTAAGTTGAAAGATTTTAAATTATTCGAGGCAGACCTTGACTTTCATCAATAATCTGTTAAAATTGAGAGGCAGTCCACCTTTTTCTTCCATTTGAGATGGATCCATGCCATCGTCACCATAGGTAAACTGAACAATACATCCACTAGCATTTCGAACAGTATTGTCATAATGAAGTGATAGATCTTCAAGAGATTTCATTAATCGACGTGAAATGTACCCTGTGTCGGCTGTTTTAACCTGTAATATGTAAAATTTGTTCCATGAAACATAATACTAATCATCTGAAAACACTCCCCTCCCGCTAATATACTTGAAAACTTGAATCATTGAATTTGCAAACAAGGAAAACTAAGCAACTACTGAGACCTGATAATTTAAATAAATATTATATGAACTTTTTAGTAGCTGTCAAGCATTGAACCTGAAACTTCCCAAACACTTGCAATAATTATTATGTTATTTTTTGTAGTTGTCAGGCATTACACCTGTGACACTTCTTAGTACAGGGGTGACGACCTGAAGCATTGACAGACTTGAAGATATACAAGTAGAGATTAGCTAGGTGTTTATGATGGAATTGACAAGATTCAGTTGTAGAGAGAAAGAAATATAAGGGGAAGAAACTCGGCAGAAATGGATTCCACTTTCTTATTATGAGGATTTAAACGAAAATCATTAATACTTGCTACATCAGTAGATAAATTAGTCAACTATCTTTGACTATTACAATGCTATCTCAATAATCAACCATTAATGTACTGATCAATTATTCATAATATTTAACAAAAAAAAAATAAATTATTCATATATCCCTCTCTAAGGACTTCGTTTTGTTATTTTAACTATTAGTACTCATAATAGGATTGAAGGCAAACCGAGGCGCCAACGAACTGCTTGGACGCCTAGATGATAAGGCGTTCGCCTAGGCATCCATCAGGCCTTCATCATGAGATAGGCTTTGATCTGACAACTTTAATCATTATTATATTTTTACAACATTATTTCATTTTCCGAAAGTTCAATTGTAATGGTTCATGTTAATGACTGAGACTGCCAAAATAAGATATTGCAGATATATATGCGAAGTCACTTATTCAAAGAAAATCAAAGCCAAGTTGTATATTAGAAAAATAATCAATACATAGTCGAATGCCTAATTCACCTACTGGATGCCTACATGGCCCCTAGAGGCCTATGGACACCTATAATCATCGCTTTTTTGCGTAGGCAATGGAGGAACATGCGTATGTGGTAGTCGTAGAAACAGAAGAGAAACTGCCTACCATACTAATGCATATGCAGAATTACCCCAAAAGCAACTACAACAGGTAGCATGTCTATCATAGTCATCTTTTTTATCCTTGTTTTGAAGAAAGGGAAAGCTAGCTATATGCTTAACCACTCAGGTAGCAAGTGTATGCTTACGCCTTCAAGTCACTAGCTTTCTTTCTTCAGTAAAAAAAGATTAGGAATAGACTGGTCGTAAGTACCATATGAAAAAAGGTGTTCTGTCCATTGAAGAAAAAAAATGAATTAAAAAGCAACAAAAGGTGGGATCACCACCCAACAGCATGATGCCGCCAGAGGCAGAACCCCTTATTTCTTCTAGAGAATCTCCTACTTGTTTTAGAGCAACTAGAAAGAGATTCTTTAACTAGAAAGAATTCATTTCCACTGTAGGATACCTGTTCAGAAAGTTTATCAACTAAATTATAGATGGTTCCTCAACAACTATAAAAACTATATATATATATTCAATTTAAAATCTGGTCTTCTGTTCCATCAAAACCTCAAAAGCTAAATCAAATTGTTTAAACTATCAAGTAAAAAGTACTACCACATAAAGAATTAATAGTTTATTTTATGTCACATACAATACTAGGACAAAATAAGCAATTTAATGATAGGTAAAATGTCACGTTGATAGCTTAAATTTAATAAAGTACCAATGGAAGGTTAGATTCGCCATACCGCTGTATCCACAAGGCCTTCTCGCCCTCCCATTGTGTGAAAGAAAAATTCAGTAGCCCTCAAACCACTATAAAATGAATTTCCAACAAATCCCTTGGCCTGCATTGTAAATTAGAGATACATGAAACCTCTGCATATAAGCGTGACGAATTTGACTTTATAGGCATATAATAGTATAATACATGCAAGTAGAATGATTTAGGTTCATAGTATATGACACAAGTATTATCAACTACATAAAATCCCTTGTCACAGTCTGAATTGAACAGAAGCTTCACTTAATTTCCCAATCCACAAAAATTAGTCCTTTCGATAACTTTCAGGTGTTGTACTAATAATGTCCTTTTTAAATGATTTTAGTTTCAAACAACTTTTGACATAGCAGATATCTAGACAATAATCGATATATATATATATACATATATATATATATATATATATATATATATATATATATAAGAATCACGAAGCCACTTTCATTACGACTCTACTACTATTTGGTTTAATTTCAAGTTCTCCGCGGGTTCCTTGAAAGTAGAAAAAAGAGAGTTCAAGGAGACGAGGTGTGATAGAACATGAGAATATAGATTTAAAAAAAAAACTCTACCATTCTTCCATTTGTTGGACAGTACAACAACGTACTATCTTTTCGAAATTGATATTTTGGAATTCTTAAAAGGAAACTACCATACAACAATATCTCATCTTTTTGCTTATCTTACAAAGCATTAAATAAACAAAAAAATGTTAAATATTATTTGCAGACGAACATTCAAGAATAAAGAAAAAATAGAAGGATGATTAAACATACAGCAGGTATCTTCGAATTTTTAAGGAAATGAGGTAGACTCCGATCTAAAAATCCATTTGGAGCACGTCCACCACTGACCGACTGCTGGCCAACACAAGCAACCATCTGACTAATATTGATGGGTGATCCTTTAGAACCACATTGTGACATAATAAGAGGGCTGTTCCTCCAATGCAAGCTTTTCATACAAAGCTGTCAGGTAGCAAAAGCCTGTTTAAGGTACTCAGATATATCCATTTGTCTGACAAAAATCAGATTATAAAACCACCATATTTATATACATTATAGCTTTATGATCCATTTCCAATCACCACGTGGAACTAAAATAGAAATGAGAGTTGTATCAGATGTGTAGAAGCAACCTCGCTATCAAATTGTTGGCTTTTTACTATTTTACCAATCAACTAAACTGGCATATAAAGTTTTACACACAAAACAGGTATGAAAATTTATTTAGTTTGGATTGACTTGCAGAGGTTTTTGGTAGAATGATATGGCATGTCCTTAACAAGATGCCTCAAATTTAGCAATACAAGATACATATGTTTGATTCCATAGAAGACTAAGTATGTACCTTAGCGGCTTCCCCTCGAATATCATTTAAAACTTTGGCTATCAGAGTTTCTAATGTCTGAGCAGCATCACACCCGGGTAGAAGTTCAATCTTTCCATTGTTGTACTTGTTAATTAATTCATCACACTGTACGTTACCATCGGATATTTTACCTTCTTTATCTTTATTTAAAAGATCCCCTGGCTGAACGTCATCAATTCCAATTGAAAAACCGTGATTACCGATCCACCGTGCACTGAGAACAAAATAACAATCTGAACTACGGTTCGTGCAACTTAAACTGAATATGTATCGTGAATATATATGTACTTATGCTACTGTTAATGTCAATAATAGCACTCCCACGTTTGCCACTACTAATGCTAGTATTTGAAATTAAACTCATGAAACTCAAAAGTCTATATCTAGCAAAAAAAACTCAAAAGTCTAAAACGGATTTTTAACTATGATTAATACAGCAAAAAAAGACAGTGATTTGCTCCAGGGAGAATAAGTAAAAAAGCTGCACTATAGATATCTCCAAAAAGTTAAACAGACTTCGAAAGACTTTCCACTAATAAGATATGTTGAATACCCAAGACCCAGCAGCGGTGATTGGCATGAAACTAAAGACACATAATATAACTTGTTACAGTATGATTAGACTTTAACAGGCCCATTACTATTCCATATATGTTTGTCAGTAAAGTACCTCAGCTTGGCCAAACGATTCATACAGACAGAAGCGGCATGAGCTTTGTAGTCCCGGAGAAGAATCGAGTACATACCATCTTTATTTCCATTACCTGTTATGATGTCTCGAAATTAAGTATTAAGCAAACCAAGGAAAACGTAGGGTAAGAAAAGGCTGTAACATTTTAACTGTTGATGGCACCGTTTACATAAGCAAGTTTCTCATTACAAGTGAGAAATACTTTCCTAACGCCAAAGCCAGCAAAGCAACTAATAAACATAGGGTACAAGGTCGTAGGTAATAAAAGGAAACTTGTATCTGATAAACAGTCTGGAGACTGAAGATATCAAAGGTAATATGAACCAGTTTTATTCAGGATTTGAGGTCCCGTGCAATTTAGTTTTGGAAACAGGTACAACACATTTCAACTGACTGCAGCATCATATTTAGTTTAGTAAACTTGAAGGATAGTTTGATCTTATTTAGAAGAAAGAGATCTAGTCACCCTAAGTGATTAAAAGGGAAGAACTTGTTTGGTCTTGTAGTCTGCAGGGTTTTTAAAATTTATTACTTTAGAAAGATTGAACTCTTTACAAGAAACAGATGCACATTATCATATTGGTGAAACACCCAATTCACTATGTGACCAATTGTATAAACTATAGGGGTATATAAAAGGTGCTCCTCCCTGAGTAACACTATTGTGTGTAAAGAATTTATTATTAATAAGTTCTAACAGCATGCAACAATAAGCAAGCAGTTGACACCACACACAGAAATATGGAACAAAAAATAGTTGCAAAATATTATAATTTTAAGATGTCAGAAGGAAAAAGTTAAGCCAATAAGCAAATGAATACTTGTACATTAGAAGAATAGACTGACCTAAGGTAGCCTTCCCAAGTTGACCACTCACTAGCTCACTATTCCGAAAATACACAAATCCATCATTTTCGCACATTGTCTCCCCAGAGTCGTAGTTTTTTTCTTTTACAGTAAGGGTCAGATAAACTCTCATGGTTGCATGTGGGCGTAACAAGACGCTAAATAATTGTTTACCAGTCCAGAGTTCTACTGGCTGCAAAAAGTAATCACATTCATCCCACCAGGTCCAATATTTACAGCAACCAATAGTAAACAACAGTAACAGAAAAATACAACATGTCTCGGGTAAATTAAATAAGGCTAGTTTTATAGAAATGTACTGGAATGAGCTAATGCTTAATGATTCATACATTAATACTGCCTTTTTTTAGGCCTATATAAACAACTAACAAAATTACGTCTAGAAGTAACTTGACTATTCACTTCAAAATTTGGCCTGGATCATTCCAAAATCTTACTTGTTAAGTTCATATCATTTAGATCTAAAAAGCAACCACTTAATGATTGTTTGGAAAAAAAAAAAAAAAATAACGTGTTTCCAAGGTACAGAATTTCACGCAGCAAAGTAGATAATCTAATAAGCTATGTTACTCGGACTAGACTAGAAGTATCCGACATGGATATGTGTCCAAGTATCGGACTCGGCAACATTTTGAAAAATATAGATGTTTTTGGCCTATAATAAGTGTCCAAATCCGAGTGTCCATGTCCGAGTGTCAAGGGTCTGACAAGGGTACTTGAAGTTAAAATGAAAGGGTCCAATTAATATAGCTAATAAGTGACGATGCTTCGCACTTACAACGTTCAGAGACATTACTCAAAAAAGAATCTGGAATAACAAAGTGCAAAAACAGTTTACTTCACCTTGATTAATGCTGGTGTTGGCAAATCAATATGATCCATTGCATCCCCCATATAGCAACACATAAGAGAAAAAGATGCACGGTCATAGAATGTGTCCTTTCTTGTGATGAGAAAAGAGGATGTCAAGAAATCTTGTGTGGAAGCAACCAAAATCTCTCCATTCTTTGGTGTGCATAAATTATTTTGCACCTAAAGACAAAAAAATTGCAAAACTTCTCGGTTTAGTAAAATCAATTTATAGACATATTTAGCAAACAGTTTGAACATTAAATTTGATGCAAAAAGAGGAATTAAATCCACCTTTATTTGTTTAATTTTTTTGTCCTAGTCCTGCATCAACATTAATTTTATATAATACCATTGAATTTAAAGATTTATGTAGCAATCAGCTGAAATCACAACCAGATGAGCAAGCACAAAGTAAAAATAGTAATCATCCCAATGGCTAGTGTTTCAGAATTTACAAATCCTCGTACTTCAAGGTTTAAACTATTCATTGCATAAAAACCTAAATGCTATGAAACTATGCTTCTGTTTGCAGGTCATATGGAAGATGAGGAACTAGCATTTATAGGTTACTGATACATGATATATTAGATTAGTACCAGTAAGTAGACATTGACTAGATATAGTTTTGTTTTTATTAAGATTTCGGCTACAGAACAGGAAG
>PHNY01023720.1:588-15740 GCA_003724115.2 Anethum foeniculum | reverse complement strand
CTGAAAATTATGAATAAATTCCACCACTTCAATGTTGACACTCGATGTACTGTCTGGTTCATGAGTGACTAACTTCCGTGATGGTTCTTCATGTCTTGACTTTATGGCTCTGATTTTCTTTGACTTGAATCCCTATTTCCTTGATCTGTAGACGGTATTTTTGGACTGTCACTGTAGAGATCTCTTTCACTTGAATAATTCTACTTTCTTGATTTAGATCACTGAGGCTTGATCAACTTAATGAGCTTCTTCCAGTTAAAATATTTCCAAGTCTGTAGATAGACATTGTTGTTCCTTTCTTTGACTAATAATACTTTCTGAGATCCCTGTGATTGTAGAACTGCTATTTACTTATTACATTCTTATTTGAGTTGAGTCAAATCCTCGAACTAAACAAATAGGCTATGTCATATGCCTTTCAGGTCTCAAGGTACAAATTTGATATGAAGCATTGCTCGACTAAAATGACACAAACAGGTATACATACAAACCAGAACGTAAGTTCGAGTTACGTTTTACTGGTAAAAATGCAAGTTCGTCTTACGTTTAAAGTAATTAATTAATTTAAAATAATCACCAAAACGGCACAAGAAATTGCGTTTAACATATAAACGCAACACAAACTGCCGTTTAATGCAATTCCTTTATTTAAAATAATAATCAAAACGGCACATGATACTATGTTTAACCTGTAAACGCAACACGCAATTGCGTTTTCGTTGCCTTAAAGTTTTTTTTCAACAGCAAGCAGAAAAATAAACCTGTTTTACAAAAAAATAAACCTGTTTTATAGAAATTAAACCTGTTTTGCAAATGCAGACATAGTACAAGCCAAGATAACAATGTACAAATTACATTGCAAATGAAACCAAAGATCTAATATTTTAGTAGATTACTACGGCTATAATATTGTACAAAGTGTTTAAAGAGCTGAAATGACAAAAAACAAAAAATTCAATTTGTCTGCGAGAACCAAGAATTTTTCATATGTAAAGTCCTTCTGGCACTCCTTCCTTCTTCTTAAACATTACTTAGTCTTTGCAGGACATTACAGATTCAATAATTAAGAAATAGAAAGCTTTGTCATTTTATTTCACTTCATAATATTCATAATTTGATATTTATTTCCTTTTTAGTTTTCTATTGGTCTCTGTTACTTTTATCATAGATGGATGGCTGCATAATGAGTAGATAATATAACGAAAGCAAAATCATATAGCCCAATCATTCAGCGTTACCAATTTTAATTTCAGGCGTACAAGCATTTCATAATTACTGACTTACTCTCAGTGTTTTCTATTTTTTTTCTTTGTAATATGAATAATGCAACAAGTTAACTGATCACACTCACGATCATAAAATCCATGAACTCCGTTAAACAAGAACTTCAAAAATCAAACAATCTATCTCTATCGATTGGCGTAACTAAATAAAAATAACTGTTAACTAGACTTAATCATCTGATTCCCAATGTTTATTCATTATTACTTAATGTGTCAAACTTGTCATAGCTTTCACAACACTAGCAGTCTCACAACACTAGCAGTCTAGCTTACATAATATTTTTTAGTGTATATACGTTCAACTCCACATCCTAAAACCAATAATGCCGAATATACTCTTCATACCAGAACCAATAATCAAACAATATTAGACATGTAAAAAGCATTAATACTTACCAGTCACTTCTTAGCGCACTTCTGGCCATCAGTCCCAAATTTTGTTGGCTTACGAACTCTCTTTGAACGTCGAAACTCATAGACAGCTCCATACCTTCGTTGGGAACTCTGAGAAGTATCAGCAGCAGTAGAAGCACCATCACTGGGAGGGGTAATACCGAGATCAAAAGAAGGAACATATAGATCCCTAGGTGCCCCGTCAGTGGGTCGGTGAGAACAATGAAGAGGTGGAGGTTGCTCAATAGAAGGATGTTTAGTACAAGGATGCTCAGGATGAGGATGTGGAGTAGGCTGCTCAGGAGGAGGATGTAGAGTAGGCGTCAAACCGAGTTCAAATGAAAGATAAGGCAGAATGGCTGAATCCCTGGCTCTTTCTAGAATAACATCAGTATGAACATGAGATGATATCTCGTGTACATCAACATGATCATTATGAACATGTCCAGTAGCATCAAGTAAAGAGTCATGATCATCTCCAAGATGCGTCGCCACAGGATCATCATCAATTGGATCTGGTGGAACAACATGATCAACTCCACCAGCTACTCGACCTCGAGCTCGTCCACTACCATGTTTGGGATGACGCCCAGGATCTTGCCTCGCCTCCCTCTCTCTATCTCTACGCTCATGCAGTGGCAATGCCTCAAAACCATATAAGTTGAAATCTTTAACAAGATTACAACCATCAATAGCTAACCGAGACACATCATGAAGAATTGACTGTGTCTGACCAGGTATAGTCCTCAACAAAATCTCCCTGAAAAATAATGAATAAGGTAAACACGTGTTACAAGAAGCATAGACATGACACAATTAACTAAATGAATAATGGCTAACGAACAACATTACTTACAATGTGATGATGAAATGCACCCATAAGAGAAATAAATCCCACATCCTCTGTAGATACCAGTCATGATAGCCAGCAACTGTACTATCACCAATAATCAAGTCTATCCGGAAATGTGCTTCATCATAGTGTCCCAAAGAGCAATGAATGGCTGATGCTTTTGAGTCCAACTAATAAGCCGATTGCCCTTCAAAGTCATCTTATGAATCTCACTCGAGTACTCTACATCAGCTGGAATAGACTACACCATACCAAACTGCCTAGCAACTCTGTTAGGCAGATGAGTCTCCACAATGGAAAGCATATGATACGGCCACGATCACGCTAGATATGGCGACCCGCCAAACAATATGCAGGCAATCCATCAATGATATCAGTAGAGTACAGCTCCCAAATAAAATGAGAAGCTGAAAGCCCATCTAGAACAATAAGGATAACAGACAATGTACGACCAGACATATCCTGAAAAGAATGACCAACATGCCACCTGGATTAAAAACTGTTAATTTATGTTCCAAGATTAATTTTAATAAGTTAGTTACTAGGGTTTAGGGCCTCACGACCCTAAACATTAGCATTAATTAGAGTTTAGGCTCAACCTAAACCCTATGTCTCAGAAAATTTAATGTTAACTAAAAATAAATTATTCTAAAACCCAATTAGGGAATTGGTGAATCCTAAAATATTAAAAACTGTTATTTTTATGTTCTAAGATTAATTTTAATAAGTTGGTTACTAGGGTTCAGGGCAAACCCTAGCATTAATTAGGGTTTAGGCTCAATGGTTTAGTGAGGCCCCAAACCCTCAATCCTAAACCCTAAATCTCTGAAAATTTATTGTTAACTAAAAATAAATTATTCTAAAACCCTATTAAGGAATTGGTGAACCCTAAAATATTAAAAACTGTTATTTTATGTTCCAAGATTAATTTTATTAAGTTAGTTACTAGGATTTAGGACCTCACGACTCTAAACCCTAGCATTAATTAGGGTTTAGGCTCAAGGGTTTAGGGCCTAAAGGCAATCCTAAACCCTAAATTTCAGAAAATTTAATATTAATTAAAAATAAATTATTCTAAAACCCAATTAAGGAATTGGTGAACCATAAAATTTTAAAAACTATTAAATTATGTTCCAAGATTAATTTTAAAAGATTTGTACCTGACTCCATACGGACCAGCAAGCTGCCTATCCCAAATACGATCATCATATAAAGGCACACTCAAAAAGGATGGGAGCAAGAGTAGGAAATCTCTCCCATGCCCATAACTGTAGCAATAAAAGACACCCAGTAACCTCTTCTTTGTCTGTCTTGCAACCCTTGCATAGCTCCCTATACAAGAATACAAGTACAGCAACACCAAACACATAATCTCTATATGTATCCAAGTCATGAAGAAAAGGCATGTACATAGGATGAATAGAACCTCCAGAATGATCTGTAAATAGCACATCAGCAATAATGTGAACCAAATAACATCTCGTGTGGAGCCTGACCTCCTCTGCTGATACATCCTCCTATAACCTCTATGGAGTAATACATGAGAAGAAACTCAACTGAAGCCTGGATCCATTAAAGTGATTCGGTGCAGGAGCATGGTCAAATATGGATGCAACTAAATCAATCCAAGACATGGCAGGCCCGAGGCTAACATCAGATATAAGATCATGACCATCAATAGGAAGGCCTAAAAGGACTGAAACATCCTGAAGGTTAACTGTAACCTCTCCCTTAGGTAAATAGAATGTATGAGTCTCGGGCCTCCATCTCTCAACCAAAGCAGATAAGAGACTCCAATCAAGCTGTAACCCTGAAACTCTAGCAACACAATAAAAACTGGTAGCCTGAAGCAATGGAATCATCTGATAGTCCAATATAAAATTATCCTGATTAGAATTTCTGCTTCTACATCTCATAGAATCACCACCACCTAACCTCCAAATCTCTCTTGACCTATGCTCGCGCTGAAGATGAAGAAGGCTACCATCAATAGGTCCCGGATTCATAGCCTGCACATAGACAATTGTACAAGGTTCAAATTTGTATCACCTAAAACATACATTTAACAAAAATGCATCTAATTACATATAAAACACATTAAAATCCAATAATAAATTCACAATTCATATATAAAAGTATTGCATATATACAAGTCCTACCCCCTAATGTAGCGTGTGTTTGGTGTGTTTGGTAGTGTAACAGTGTAGAACACAATTAAGCACTGCCTCCATTGACGAATCCTGAACATCATATTTATTAGAATATTGGTTCATTTAATGTAGTCATATATTTCAGTATGGTTTGCTTTAGTATATTCATCTTTCTTATGTAATGCGGAACAGTCTATCACAATAACGGACTTCTCCGATGTTAAATACACTAGTGTCCTGTAACTTCAATAAGATGCATATATTTATCTCTCCTCTAGGAGGCTTTTCAATTAACTTTTCTTTGCAGTAACTTCTATGCTGGTACATAGATAAGAACCAATGTTCAAAGGGAAAGGTTTATACAGTAATATAAACAGCATTGGTTTAAATTGTTATACAAATTAAAAAATTACCCTAAAGTAGTAGTTGTACACTTCCGACTGGTTCAACTGGAATTCAATTTTGAGTTAAATGCAAAACGTGCACCTATAACTTCCGACTTGTGCACTCTCTGTTCACTAAATTGATATATAGCATTTAGTGTACATGGAGTTATCAAATCTGTACAATCAGTATACTTCTGTTAAAATAGTTAACACCGTTTTTTATGTGCATTTTGTACTATTGTCCAAACTTGGACATCCACCGTCAATAATCCTATTCTAAAATGCTGAAATTGTGCTTCAACTCTACCACATTGTTATCCCAAAAACTTCTCGATGCAACCTACGTTGATAACCCAGAAGGACCATTCCAGTTCCCCCTAAATTCTAGGAAAATGAAAGATCGATTTGATACAAGGAACAATAGAGTTTCTAGCTTAACTAAACCCCTACTGACCCCTTACTGACACCTTGATTGCTAACAGGAAGAACAAATCACACAATTACTTCATAAAATGAGTATCCCCAAATATAACAATGCAACAGTAGAAGGACAACGGTAACAAATTAGTAAATTTAAGGCAATGCTCGGATGTAGAAACAATTAAAAACAAACAATACTAAAAATCTTAAAATCATTACTCAAAGTAAGCATAATTGATGGTAGCCTATACATACGAAAAATAAAAAACACAAATAAAATAGAAATAGGATTGTTTACCTCAAAGTTCATGACTGTAGATGGGACAGAAAACCTAATTACTCGTTGATATCGATCTTAGATAGCTTGACAATCTCAATTTCGCCAGTGTTGTAGGTCTCGTATGTCTGTAAGTATATGTGTTTGTAAGGGGTAATGAGTTGCGCCGTTTGACTGTAGGCTGTATTGTCTAATAAAAAAATTTAACGAAAACGCTAACCTAAATAACATTTTCGGGAAGAAGCTAAATACAGCTTTAAGTTGTGTTTGGGAGTGACATTTAGGGCCTTCTTTTAATATAGTGACATTTGGGGCATTATGTATTAAAATATTGATATTGAGGGCCTTTTCTCTTTTTGTATTGGCTCGTTTATGTTAAGCTAGCAGCGTGCTGAGGTCCGGTTACGAGGATAGTTTGGAGGACAATTTGTAAGGCCCCCCATTTATAAGGACCCAGTTTTTAGATTTATCATTGTTTATTTCAGGAAATTGACTGAAAAATTATTTTACTCTACTGCGAATTTAACACTCTTAACTTTAGCAAAATTAATTTTTTTTCACTTCTCAAAATTAACAAATTATTTTCATTCTCAAGATTATATTCACTTATCATTAAACATATAAGAAAATATTCAATATTTTTCGAGAAATTTATCAACTATTGATATTAAAAATCCTTCAAATTTTAAACACCGCTTGAATATAAAAAAACATGATTTTTTTTTTCAATTTAAATAAAGATAACTACTTTGAATAGTCCATCGCTACTAATTTTTAAACCTTGAAAACCTGTATAACCCATCTTTTATAAATTGTTAAATTATGTTTTAAATTGTAGAAAATTTTAAATTTTTTTATATAATTTCATTGCCAAAATTTAATTTCCGTCGTTAATAGTTGTGCTTAAATTATGATTTCTATCTATTTATATTGTTATGTTAAAGTCCAATCATTAAAGTTTTGATTTTCAGTAAAGCTATAATTTGTTCGTTTCGTATATTACACTTTCGTGTTTGTGTACATAAATGCTAAAGCCAAACCCAACCCGTTAATGACTCGTTTTGTTTCGTGTTTATGTACCTTCATATCATGTACTTTTTCTGTCGTGTTTGGTGTAATTTTAAATAAAAATAAAATAAAAATAAAATAAAAGTTATTTTGTTTTTGTAAAAATTATATATACAATATTTATTTATATAATATGTATTTTTATATTTTTAAAATATTTGTTTTAATATTTATTTATTTCGTGCACTTTCGTTTCGTGTCGTTTACCCAAAGGTAAACCGAAAACCGACAATAAATTCATCCGTGTAATTTCGTGTTCGTGTATCGAAAAAGTAAATACAAACCTGAAAATTTTGTGTCATTTTTGTGTCGTGTACAAATTGCTGGCTCTAATTTTGAGTTCTCCTTCCTTTATTTTAATTAAAATAATGGAATAATATAAATAATATTAACTAGCCGGTTGCTTTTTATATTTAAAACATGTTACATTTTAAACTAAACATTCTTATCTTTTATAAACATTTTTAAAATATCAAGTATACTATATCTTTCGATCATAAATATGAGTTAGTCTTGTTTTCTCTGACCACTTCTGTTTTATTGTCATACACCATAACATCATGTAATATTATAAGTCAAAAATACATAGTTCTGCACTATGTACTGCAACAATTCAAGAGGGCTAAGATTTCAGTGGTTTACATGAAACATTTTCCAATATATATATAATGGTAGTATTTTTATTGTTGTGATAGTTCAAGTTGTTTGATTGTTTTTGTTTTGCTTTAAAGGTAGAGTAGACTCTAAACACCAAAGTTAATAAAATTCAACATTTATATACATTTCATGTTTTAGTTTTCATCAACTTATTGTTAACTTTCAAATAGCTTCATGAATTAAGGTTAAAATGTTTTTTTTTATGATATGTGCACTATTTCTTGTTTAAATGTGAGAGCTGAAGTGTATATGCGTGCTGCTCTAAGTGTTAGGAGGAATATACATACACATATACGATATTTAAATCAACCAATGCTGAGTACGCACACAAAATATATGACGTAGAAAACCCACATCCCAAGTTGTATTATTAATCCAAACAATTATCAATAATACAATCAATCTCACAAACAGTGATTAAGCCAAACAATACTGAAGCATACAATCAAACAATAACACCTCAATGGTGTTCCAACTAATACTTAAGGCAAACAATGCTTAAGCATCTCCAAACCAATACCTAATTCTACATCTTAAGTATTCTCGTTATTCTATCAAACACAATATGACTATGTATATATATCCACAAAAAACTTAGCCACCAAGACATACCTAATCTAATTATAATAATAATTGTCTAACCATCCAATAATAATAATAATAATAATAATAATAATAATAATAATAATAATAATAATAATAATAATAATAATAATAATAATAATAATAATTGTCTATCCATACAAGTGTTATCCAATCCAATTATTTCTTGTATCACCAAGCTCATACTACCTATTGGGTTGAAACCCAACACTAAGTCCATCAATGTCGCGGTGGAACAAAATTTAACAAAGCTGTTGACTTTCTTAGCCTCATCGGGATAATATTTTCACGGTCATAATTTCTTTCTTGACAATGAAATAAGTTTTACATATATATATTTCATGTAAGAAACTAAATCACCTGATGACCATTATACTAATGTTTGAATTTGAAGAAACGGAAATCAGTTGTCTCACTAAATAATGAGAATTTGTGGACTCTGTTTTAAAGGATAATCGCGATAGTTTGATTAGAAAATTTCAACTTTCATTCAATCCAGTTAAATAGATACATTAGTGATATTTGTCATTGGCTCTCTTTTGTTCTGAAAAAAGGTATTAAATAGATTGATCTTGTGTTTAGTGGAACAAATAACTTGATGGTTCTTCCATCTCTTATGGTCACTTTAATTGTTTGGTTATAGTTTTATTTACGACCAATTCTATTTGGTAGAAAATAGTCAACCAATAATGAGGCAGTTTTCTAGTTGTCAACTCTCGTCAACCAATAATGAGGCAGTTTTCTAGTTGTCAACTCTCTAACCTTAAAAACAACAAAGCGACAAACTTTTTGTGTTTTGGAGGATAAAGAAATACTTAGACAAAAGACAAGCAAAAAAGATGAAGCTGACAAAACTCTATAACCAAGTTGGCTAGGTAGTACATACGTACATATATACTACATACATATATGTATTTGAGTGAGTTTGAGATTTATTGTCATATGATGTTAAAAATGTAGATCTATGTTAAAATTAATTAATTAATTTTTTTTAATAGTATTTTCGGAAACATAAGTCAGCGGATCGATCGAACGCTGAGTACTGTTGGCTATGCTTTTGTTGGTTTTGCCGTCTGGATTGCATCTGGACCCGAGCCGCCCAAAAAAGATGTTGCAACTCGTTCCTAGACTCACCTATCTCTGACTCGGTACCCCTAGGTAATGATATATATTATTTTATGTTATGTTATGATTAATGGAATATTGGAGCTTTATGCCCTTTATCTAATTTCTCTGTATTAAAGTCCTTTACTTAGAGATGACAAAGTTATATTTGTTAAGAGTTTGTATATTATTTTATCTTTAAAACCTGCTACCCTACGTAAATTTAAGATGATTCTTAAGCTATGCTAATTTTAATAGGCCCATAACGAGACTGCCTATTCAAGTTATTTGTTAAGTGATTATGCCATAATTAAGTTATAAATCTATGATAAAATTCAATCAATAAAGATAATTTTATTTACAATTATCATGCTTAAACTTATCCATTAAGCTTTAACATATACATAAAATACTTTTTATTTTTGTACTTATGCGATATTTTAATTATAAAATCATAACCTTTTTAGCTAATTCTGTCTACAACCAATAAAATACAACATGAACATGTTAATGATATTACTTTAAAATCCAAAAATATATAAATAACAAAATTACGTAAAAATAAAATAAAATAAAGTACTTGACATGGAAATGTAAGTTGGGTGATAATATGACGAATGGAAAGAGTAGTTTAATGAGGTTATTATGTTTTAGGTTTTTGTGTGGTGTGCGCATCGGCACATAATAAGAATTTATGTGACAAATTTTGATAAGTGAATTTTTAATAATTATTATAGGCTCCTTGTATGAGCAGAAATTTTCACCAATAAAAATCACCCAACTCATTAAAAAAAAATCTTGTTAGAGTATGAGCACAAACTAAACAAACCCATAAACCTTTTGTAGATTGGGTAAACATAACTTAACCGTCATATAAAGTTTAGACCTCATGTGTAGGGTAGAAAAGGAGTTATATAAAATATACATATGTGATGGTTTATTTTTAAGCGACGTATATAAGAATTTTTTACGTCGGTTTATTAATTAAGTGACACATAAAGTTCATGTTATTGTAGAATATATGTTGGTATTTAAGTAACCAAACACATAGAAGTATATAATTATAATATATGACAGTTTAATATTTATCCAACATAAAACGGGAGAAATAAAATCGTTTTTGTACTAGTAAAGGGACGACTAAAGCTAGAGCAAACTTCAATATCTCCTAAAACTCAATGAGAGAACACAACTAATATTTGGAAAGTCCATAGTACTGAAGAACTTTAAAGGCAAAGGAATTAGGAAACTAGTATATCACATGATAGTGTTGAATTTCAATGAAAGAATATAGTACATTACATCACCATATTAACTTAATTATCATTAGAGTCCGAAAAATCCATGTCTAAAACGTATAAAAACATGTTCAATAGTTTATGCAGTTTTTTTGTAGTTTTAGAGTAGCAATTGAAAGCAAAGGAAGGCGTAAAAGAGGACATCCCACTCAACTCTCTAAAAGAACATGCACAAGTAGCGCTTCACAGTTAGTAACTACACCAGAGTTTTGTGTGTAATCCAGATATGATATCTTGTTCTAATTGAGCTTCATCATAGCCAACTTACCCCAATGAGTTTAGAACATTAATGTCAAGTATGGCTTCCAAATTTTTTATGGCTAATTACTCTAAAACGCTGAGTGTTCGCATCGTATGTAATATTTCAACTTCTTCAATAAACTTCAACATCCCCGTGTTTGGATTGGTTATATGAATTTAATTCCATAATTGGTATTGGGTTATAATAAAATATTAATAGAGACTCATCAAATTATTAATCTTTATGCCCAAGAAATCAAATACAATAAAAAATATAATAAACAAAGAAACTTACCATATACAGGTGACTTGCTCCTAAAGAAAAGGAGTATTGACCCAGGAAGAACTACGTGGGCTTGATTCCTATATAAGAATACGTATGCACCTTGAGAAGTGATCCAAAATTCTATTATTGTTTAGAATTATTTTTCACAAGCGCAATCCCAAAATTACATAAACCCTTATTCTTTCCCCAAAACGCAATTAATATCTAAACCCTAATTTTTATAAATCTATACTAAAACCCGATTATAAAATCGTAATTTGATATCTTGTCCGTGACGAAAATTGGCATCAACAGTCTGATATGACACTAACTCCAGGTTATATTCCTTTTCTCGTTCAAACTTTCCCATACCATCTTTAATTATCACTCCAATGGCTTCAAGATTTGTGACCTTGACACCTATTGAATATTCATTCTTTGCTTGAAGCTGAACAATAGGAATTCATTTTCTTTCTCCAACTTCATCAATAATCTACAACATGGCAACATTTGCTCTACAGACTCTAATTGTTCTATGTCCCAATTAAGAATAGACAAGACTTATTTGTTGGGTTTCAACCCAATGGGTTGTATGGGCTTGGTGATACGAGACGTAATTGAATTTGGTAATAATTGTATGGTTAGACAATTATTATCATAATTGGGTTGGATAATGATTATTTTATATATGGTATGTCTTGGTCATAAAGTTGGAAGATTGGACATCAAGAATGTAAGGCTTATATTACAAGTATGGTAAGACTTGTACAATAAGTATGGTAAGTCTTGGTGGCTAAGTTTGGGATAGCTATATATACATAGTCATATTGTTTGATAGGATAACGAATACTTAAGATGNTAGCCTTATGTACTGTTTGGGAGATGCTTGAGCATTGTTTGGCTCAAGTATCGGGTTTGGGACACCGTTGAGGTGTTATTGTTTGATTGTATGCTTGAGCATTGTTTGGCTTAAGTATTGGATTTGGGACACCGTTGAGGTGTTATGTATTGATGTATTATTGATAATTGTTTTGATTAATAATACAAGTTTAGGACGTGGGTTTTCCGCGTCATGTATATATTGTGTGTGTACTCTGCATTGGTAGATTGAATCTCATATGTATGTGTGTGTTTTCTCCTAACATAATTATAACACCAAGATGTATGAAGAATCAGTATATGTTCGAAGAGTAAACTAAACTACAAATTTCAGAAATTTCCCGTATTTCTTAATTGAAAATTCAATCAAGTAATACGCTTGCTCGATTTGACCCCATAAGTGGGATCTAACTGATAAGGTTATAGCAAAGAGCCAATGACATTTTAAAAAAGAAGTAGAAGAAATATGAAGAATCAAGATTAATAAAAAAAATCATGCGGTAATTTATATTATGAGCCAATCACATTTTCAATCGTTACCTTTTCTCGAACCAAACCCCACAACTACCCATTATTTTACGTCAAAAAAAGACCTATTGAGTTACAATTTTCTCTAGGTTTCTTGATTAATTTAGAATTACTTAATTTTCTAACTTAAAATAATTACAAATACATGTTTAGGGTACGTAGACGAAAAAATGTTATTTAAAAAATATTTTGCACACAAAAGGTAAATATGTAATAGTAGTGGTAGAGGTACCAAATTGGGTACCAAAATAAATGACATGGCATTTCTGACTTGATAATTTGGGATCAAGGGGGTCCACTATTACTAATTGATTTGTACCCAACCAGTGATGACACATGGCATTTGAGATCCATTTTGGGTATCAATTTGTTACCTTTAACATGATTCAAAATGTAATTGTATAGTTTGTTACTAGAGTTTATTAAAGAGAAATTATCAAAACAATTATAATTTTATTAGTTTACTATTTTCAAAAAAATATATATAAATACAAATATTAATCAAATTATTGATCAATATTTTAAATATTTTTAAATTCGGCTTTTATCCGAACCTTTGGTCGATCTTTAATTATATAATTAGCTTACTAAGTCGCACTTCACATCGGCCTTATAATATTTCTTTATATTTTTAAAAATATTCTACAAACCATGTTTTTAAATAAAATAAATGAAACAATTTTCAAAATAATGTTATGATTTTTTTTAATTTCTCATTTCGACTTGGTCATTCTGAAATTATGAAAAAAATATAGACTTTAAAAAAACTGTCCTCTAGTTAAACTTGTTTGCTCCCAGTGAAATGCTCTCTCCTTAATCAATTTTATAAAATTGATTATTGAGTAGCTCATTGGGAGCTACTCAATAATCAATTTTATAATATAAAATGAAATTTAATTTGAATATTTTTAAAGACGAACTTAATTTATGATATCTTATTAATATTATAATAAACAAATTCCTAAATATAATCTAACTTTTGTACATTTATTACTTTCTCTATGAATTACAATTTTAAATATAATTTAAATTATTTAAAATTTAGGTAATATTAAGATGGTAAATTTGAATTGAAAATAAAGTTTTGGTAATATTAAAATGGTAATTTGAATTTAAGAGGAATTTTAGAACTTGAAATTTAGTAGAATATTAACATGGTAACTTTGACTTGTGAAGTAATTTAACATAATATTAATATTCTCTAATTTGAGGAGAAACTTATGCAAATAATACGATGATAATTTGATTTAAGTAGAAAGTTTAGGAGAATATAAGGTAAATGAGTTTTTTCTATTTGATAATTCAAAATTTTGAGAAAATTAGAAAAATCGATTATCAAAATGTTAATTTGACTTTAAGGGAAATTTTAGGACTTGAAATTTGAGAGAAAATTAAGATGGTAACTTTGACTTGAAAATGAAGTTCAAGAGAATATTAATATGATAATTTAAAGAGAAAAATTAGGAGAATAATAAGATGATAATTTGAATTAAGTAGAAAGTTTAGGATATAAGGTAATTGAGTTTTTTTTTCCTATTTAATAATTCAAAAATTTGTGAAAATTAGAAAAATAGATTAGGACGATATGAGTGGCTACACATCAACGCCCTCGTCTTCTCCTTTTATGTAAGTATATTGATGATTACGTACTCTCTCTGTCACCATCTAGCTAAAAACACGTCACTACTAATTTCACTAATAATGTTGTTAATCAATGGTCATAGGTTTGTAGGCTTATGTGAATCAGTGGGTTGATGTATTTGTCATTTTAATAGGATTGCTGTCAAGTCTTGTCAAGTTTACTGTGACTTATGAGGAAGCATGAAAATGTTTGTATCTTATTCCTTAATTTGATGTCTTGTCTGTGAAGAAAATTAGCATCAACAGTCTGATACGACACTAACTCTTCCAAGTTATATTCCTTTTTCTTGTTTAAACTTTCCCATACCATCCTTAATCATCAATCCAATAGCTTCAGGATTTGTGACCTTAACACCTCTAGAATATTCATTCTTTGCTTAAAGCTGAATAATAGGAATTCTTTTTCTTTCTCCGACTTCATCAAATAATCTACAACATAGCAACATTTGCACAACAGAATCTAATTTTTCAATCTCTTAGTTAAGATTATGCAAGACTTTTTATCTCCCCGCGATGTATGAAGAGTCAGTATATGTTTGAAGAGTAAACTAAACTACAATTTTCAGAAATTTCCCGTATTTCTTAATTGAAAAATCAATCATATAAACTAACTGACAAGTTTATAGCAAAGAGCAAATCACATTTTAAAAAAGAAGTAGAAGAAATATGAAGAATCAAGATTAATAAAAAAAATTTGTCGTTATAATTTATATTATGAGCTAATCACATTTTCAGTTGTTACATTTGCTCGAACCAAACCCCACAACTACCTATTATTTTACGTCCAAAAAAGACCCATTCAATTTACTAAGTTACAATTTTCTCTAGTTTTCTTGATTAATTTAATTTTACTTAATTTTCTAACTTAAAATAATTACAAATACTTGTTTAGGGTATGCAAATGAAAAATGTTTTTTAAAAACTATTTTGCACACAAAAGGTAAAAATGTAAGAGTAGTGCTAGAGTTACCAAAATTTGGTTACAAATGACGTGGCATTGCTGACTTCACAATTTGGAAAAATATTATTGGTGGGATTTATGTGAATACAGGGGGTCTACTATTATTAATTAATTTGTAGCTGATTAGTGAAGTATATTAAAGATTA
>PHNY01023657.1:692-21347 GCA_003724115.2 Anethum foeniculum | reverse complement strand
TATCCGTTTCAACTAAGGCGCACTATCAGTTCAAATAAAATTAAAGATATAATATTAAAATTTTTAATTCAAATTAAATTAAAAAATTATATAATATTAAATAAAATTCGTGCATCGCACGGGTTTTGAGCATCATTTTTATCAAATAAAAAACATCATTTTTACCTTTTTTATTTTCTCTAACCAAGTTCTACGTATTTTCCAAAAATGATATAGACAATTATATTTAATTAAATATAATAACATTATAATTATTAGTAACCAACCAATTATATTTTTAAATTAAAATGTATTATCAATTTAATTAAAATTAAATTAAAAAGTCATATTATATAATATTAAAAGAAAAACGTTCTAAGCTAGTATTATATAAAGAATGAATATTAAAAATATCATAAGAGACAAGAACAAGTATTGATGTATTAAGTTATTAGGAACTAATATTTTATATTAAATTTAGGCAGCTTTATTTTAAAGACGAGGATATTAAGCAGGGGAAACAAATTATTGTTATCGTTAGGAATCCGAAGTGGGGGAGTAAAAAAGGGGATGGCTTGTATGCACGATCACAGCTGCGAAGAACACGATTGTTCTTCTGATTGGTCTCTCTATCAACACATTGATCTCCCCAAGGTTACCCCCTTTTCAGTTTACTACTACTACTAGTGAATTTGTGTTTGCTATTTTCAATTTGATTGCTTCCCTTTTATGTTATACTCTCTATTTTGTTTTTCATGTTATGTTGTTTCAACTTGGATATTTCCAATCGTTAGGGCTGACTAATAGCTGGTTGCACTATGTTATGGATTCCCCAAAACTAAATTAACATAATAACTGTATATATTTCAAGACTCATAGTTCGCTTACATTAGCTATTTAATTATTCAGCAGGACAACTGATTTGAGTGAATATGGATTTTGCTTGTTTGGCTATAACATTGTTTGGGTTTAAGCTCATAGGCCTACATATCTTTAAGTTTCGATTTCATTTACCTCCTGTGTCTTTTCTACCTTAAATTTGCACTATTTTATTGAGTTGCATTATTTTATTCTTTCTCTAAATTCCCTTTTAATTGTAAATGCAAGCTTATTACATGACATTATGACGTTTTTAAAATCATCTTTTGGTGTATAGTGTGAAAACCTTAGATTACACATTTTAATATTGCAAAATTATCTTGCAATAATTTATACCACGTATTTGGTTTGGAGAAAACTTAGCATGCATTAATAAATTTTTCATCAACTTATACAATATTAAGTGAACTTTTGCGACCCTTATACGATATTAACTATAGTTCTTTTATTGTTGCGGTAAAGGTATCTGCTTTGAATGAGGCTATTCCAGGAAGTATAAAGTCAGTCTTTAAAGCTTGGGAACAACGTTTGAGTGTTTCAGAGGTAATTGTTAAATGCCATATCATCTGATTTCATGTTCACATGCCGGTTTGTCTATTATTTTTAAAGTAAAATTTAGTTGGCATAGTTTTCATTTTGCGGACAATCTAAACTACACATTCATATCATCTTCTTTATTATAGCTGGAGTCTCCATCATTTTTTAGGAGTTTAATGTCTAATCTGACTGGAGATAGTCCATGTTTACTTTTGGTTTGGAGACAATTAACAGTACAGATACCGTTTTTCATCGTTTTGTCGGAATGTTGTGTATAAATCTTTTCTTTTTACTAAAATAGAAGATAGAGAGAACTATGCAGGTTGTCAGAGCATTTGGTCATGTCAAAGAAATGTCCAATTTCTGCAATAGGTGAATAGCTTATAAAACAGAATTAAAATTTTACTTTATTAACTATGATAATGATTTTTTCATGTGTTGATAAAAAGATTTGTCCTGCATCATGCATATCTCAGGGTAGTTAACCTTTACTTTGCAATTAACCATGGAGTTTATTTAATATTAGCTTCAAATACTTAAAGTATTTACTAAAATGTTGTGTGCTTGTGCTTGTAATAGGGTCACTTGGAAAGCAATGAGGGTGATCCAGAGTTAATTGTTTTCATTCCGTAAGTGAATATTGATTTCTTTTAGGCTTTATATTTGTGTCATGCTTGGAAGTACTTTGGTTGCTTCAATTACTTTTACCTAATGATCTTATTGGTTCTGGGCCTCTACGTGGGAATCCATTACGGATGTGTAGTGTATATCTATGTATGCACTAATTAATGAAATTGATGTCGTCTTTTACCTTCATACTAATGCTATTTATTAAGTAAAATTGCAGAATTGCACTTGATCAGCAAGAAAAAATAGTGTACTTTTGTTATTGACATATATGTGTAGGACTACAAACACTGAAAGCATCTTATAGTTTTAGTGGAATCTATATGCAGCATCGTCTGATGTCTGTATGTATCTCATCTGACTGCATTGTAATGATCATGGTTTCAGGTCATTTTCTGCCAGTTGTCTTAACAATTCTTTCTAATTTAATTGTGATAGATTTACTTCAGATGTCAAGATCAAGAGCATTTCAATTATTGGTGGCAGTGATGGAACAAGTCCTTCAAAGATGAGAGCGTGAGTTCAGAATAAGTCTTTTTTACATCACCTCTTATTTAATGCAAGCTACAATGGCCAAGGAAGCATTTATTTAACTAAAAAGAATAGGTTGGAAAATATAAGAGGCTTGAGTTTGGGTTATAAATGCAACTCTAGCATATGTGTATGAAATTATTCTTGAAATACATCATGACCTATCATTGCCTTTATACTTACACAGGTTTATAAATCGAGATGGTATAGACTTTTCAGACGCACAATCAATGCAACCAGTTCAGGTATTCTTACATATATTTTCCTTGTTGATAAATTTATGCAGTAAACTTATCAGCTGTCATATAAATATGTTCGCCGTCTTAAGGAATGGGAATTGGCTGAAAATACACAAGGACTTTTAGAATACCAGACAAGGTATGTTATTGGACCTGTATTTGGTTGATACGATGTACCAGTAAAATCTTGCATTAGCACTAGCACTTCAGTTTGCAAGTCTTTGTTTAATTTGAGGTGCTTGTTGCTATTATTACAAATACTGATGATCATAAACAAGTAATTTTCATAATTATGGGATTTCATGTCTTAATGTAACCTGAGATATATAAATAAAGATATTGAAGTTTTAGTGGTAGCCACATCTGCCCTCTTTTATCTATTATATGTCAGAATCAAGATTCACAATTGTTCTGAACTATGCGGAAATTAGAAATTTCACTATGTCTTGACTATTTATCAATTTTTGAAGCAGATATTCTAGGTTTCAAGGTGTTGGAAGTCTCACCTTGCATTTTCCTGATAATTATGGTGGCGACACATCGGAAATTTATTACATTGGCTTGAAAGGTGAAGCCACCCAGGTAATACAGTCGCTATCATTGGTTTGAGTATCAATTTGTGCTTTTCTGTATTATGACCTCTTCTTGTGCAATGACAGCTAAGGAGGGATGTTGTTGCAACAATTGTCTATGAACTCATGCCTAATCCTTCTGATCACAAGTACGTAGTCTTTTTTTTTTCTTTCTGTGTAAGTATTAATACATGGCAGGACTGCTTCATGCATAATAGCGATCATTTCATTGCATTAAATTGATTGTTAAATATATCGTGCACCTATAAGGGGGTGATAGGAGTTTGGTCAAATCCTTTTGTTCGTACTGTCAAAACTAATTTTTAGTTGTTCATGAATATTCAACATCTGTTGGCTGAATACAAACAATTGCTGCAGAACTCGAAGCATATTTTGAGATACGATGCAGTAGAATGTAAAATTACTACAGAACCCCAAGAATTTGGTGTGGTCGGATCCTAATGTTGCCTTTAATTATATGTTTTGAAGCACCCTGTTATAAGGACCCGCCCTAGAGTACATTTCCCCTCGGTTTTAGGCGACCTTCTTTGAAACAAATGAACTGGCTGCAACCATGTTGCAACTTTCGTAGGAACTGAATAGTAAAATTCCAGCACAATCAATTTTGATTTGTAAAACACTTTCCAAGATACTTTGGTGCATGGGCATTGCATTGTGTGTATGAAAGTGTTTCCAAATTTGTTGTGATTTATGTAATTATATTGATTTGGAGTAGGTGACTCTTATAATTTATGATGTGATGTGATAATATGTCATGAGGGGTAATTGTAATTTCCAGTTCCCTGTCATTCTGCTGTCTTTTTGGTTTTTAAGACTAACATTAGATATGAAACCAAGTACAATTATCACTTTTGAAACCTTTTCTCTGTATAATAGTGGGTAAAGCCCTTATATAATTTAATATAGATCTCAATACCCAAATCATATTTAATCACCCAGCTATATGAACCACATACATGTAACTTGAATTATCATCCCTTTTCTCTGTGAGTCTGTGTTGTGTGGATAGCATATAACCTTCCGGGGACCCAAATTAGCTATTGGCTCGGTCTAGCTCCAGCTTGATCTATTATCCCTTTCCTCTACATGTTTGATTTTTTAAGTAGTAGGTCTTGTTTATGGAGTTTTTACTGTGATATATTTCTAGTGCTAACTGCCGCCTCTTTTTTTTTTTTTTTTGAGAGTTTTCTCAAAAAAGGAGAGTAAATAAACTGCCTCTTCTTTTGCACAGGACACGAGCCAAAGGGGGAGGCGGACTTTCACGTGTGGAATGAAGAATGTACTGTGCTCTTAAAAGTCGAGTCCCGTTCTGGTGTCATGTTCGCAAAACATTCTGCAGACTGTAGAGTTGGCCTTTTATAGAAAATGATTGTCCCTTTCTGAGGGTTGAGTTTGTATCAGATTTTTTAATTTTGTTTTTTACTTGAAGAAAATGGCATCAGGACTGTGTCTGTTACTGCCTGTCTGAATTTATGTGATCCAAAGTGTTTTTAAATTTGGCCGAGTTTCCTGTTATATCAAAATGTACTCCAGAAAAATATGTACTTGAGAAAAATATGTGTTCATATAACCAAATGTAATATGTGTGAGAAATTCCATTCTTTTTGATTATCGTACTCGAGAAAAATAATTTTTTTCTTGTATAAATAAAATGCCAATGAAACATGGAATATCTTGCGTACTCGTTTGGTATTAGTATTATGTATAAACTAGTGCTAGAGGTACCAAAATTTAGTCTCGAATGATGTGATATCCGTTTTGGGCAATGATTTTTAGCATTTTTGTTTACTGAGAACAGTGTGTTGGCGAAAAAGAAAACAAAAACTTGAGTAAATATATTTTAGACAAGTAGAATGTGGAAGTAATTTACGGATAGAAAAGGACGGCTTGACTCTTTAACCGCCTTTGGAAAGAAATAGACACCAGTAATTTTGGTGGGGAATTTTATTTACCCCTAAATTCAAGGCTCTTTAACCGCCTTTGGAAAGAAATAGAGGCCAGTAATTTTGGTGGGGAATTTTATTTACCCCTAAATTCAAGGCTCGTATCGTATCAAACCCCCCAAACGTACGTATCCAATCCATTAGAGTTTACACATACGTACATATATGCCTTTTTTATTTACAGCAGCAGCAGCAGGAGGGTTTAATTTAAACAATTTTTTACAGATTCTAATTGCTTCTTACCATTTTTATTTTTTACATCTTTAAGTTTCATCATATTAAAATTAAATTGGAATCGGAATAATAATAATAATAATAATAATAACCAGAAAATTAGTGAATTGGGGAAAAAAGAAGAAAGAATGGAAACAGGACAAGAGAAGATGATGAAGGTGGAGAAAGGTGAATATGGATATGTACTTGAAGATGTTCCTCATTTGACTGATTACATTCCTGATCTTCCTGTAAGTATATCATCATCTTCTTTTTTTTTCTTTTTTTTTACATTTTACGCTCCCCGTGTGATATATTTTATGTTTGGTTTTGTGTCTGAATATACTTTTATGCATCTACATTTTATGTGTCACATTAGTTGGTATGTTTTTTAAAATTATTTTGTGTTATTATTTTATAATAAATATATTGGTTATGTTTTAGCTTTTTTTCTGAGTTATAAGTTTTGCTGCTTATTTAGACGTTGCCTCTCATCGGGTTTATGTTTGAATAAAATTTGAATGTTGTGTATCTTTTGGCTTGATTTGAATAAAATTTGTACTGCTTTGGTGGAATGTATTATGCCTTGTTACATTTTGTCTAAACTGAATGGTGTCTGGCATTGTGCGAAATATGAGCTAATCTTCATTTGCTTTAACATTTGTAAGTTCAAATATGCTAGAAAACAAAAACCTGAGAAATCGCTTTTTCTTCCTGTTTAATTTATTTGGCACAATCAGAAGACTATGCACTTGTTTAGATATATCATTTCTTACTCATTCCTATACACACTTACACACATGCTTTGATATAATTGTTTCTGGAACATTTTTATCTATCAGTTATACCTTTTCTTTTGTAGACTTTTCCCAATCCACTAAGGTTCAATCCTGCATACTCGGTTGTGAAGTGAGTCAGATTTCTTTTCCCAATGCTACAATATGACTTTTTGCTCACACTCGTTGCTTGTGATTTTTATTAACCTAACATGTATGATTTCGTACCCTGGTTTCAGGCAGTACTTCGTTGATGTTGATGATACTGTACCTCAAAAGGTTAGTTTTTTCTTCTCATAAATGTCAAAAAAAAAAAAAAAAAACTGTGTTTCTCACTTCAATCTTGTAAAATTTCTTTCATATTTTGCTTTTTCCATGCGGATTTCCACAAATGATAGTAACTCACTAAGAAATTTAAGCTTGAGATAGAATAAGCCTGGCAGTTTAGAATCCAGGTTTTACTGTCGTATATGGAAATGGGATAAAATAAGGAACGATATTCTAAATTGGTAGAATGACAATCACCTAGCTTTAATATTGAAAAATAGTAGAGCATTTTTAAGAAGTCACAAGTGAAGCACCTAGTTTAATCTAGCCAGTTGTAATTCAGCTCTTTAAACCAATAATTAATCAGATTACAAATGTATAGATATCATCTGCTAGCTGAGTGAAAACTAACTAAAGCAAAACAACTACCAATGTAAATGTACATCCTAAGCATAATATATAACCATCTACTACCATAATAAAATATGAAACACCTCCTTTCATGGGTGCTATTGTTCTAATTATTCTTGTTAATCTGCGGACTTAATAGGGTTTAGCTAATTATTATGTTACATCAAACTAATTCAAAGATCAATACCATATATTTCTAGAAAAATCAAACATAACTTTGTAATGGAGTTGACATCTAACATGCCAAACTGCCTACTGCATTTTCTCACTAGGGTCTGCATGTTAGGACTACAGGTATCTAATATGCACAAATGTGTTGTGCTCATATATATATATATATATATATATATATATATATATATATTAAGTTGAGAGTGTTCGGATAACTGGATCTTAAATGTTCATTACTTGTGTTATGGTCTTGCATCTCAGGCCACTGGTGAATACACTTCATGATGCAGGACAGGTGTTAGAAACAAGTAAAAGGATAGATATTTGTGGATTAACCGCAGAAAACCCACGCCTAAGGTGATCCAACCGAAGAAGAATCACTACCCCTAGGATTTCTCAATCGCAGAAGAGAAGTTTGTTAGGATCGCAACCCATAACAAGAGAGAGAACAATTCTCAATTCCATAATCAATCAATTCTATTTTAATAAATAAGATTACAATGGTTTATATAAACTCCTAAAACTTAACCACCAAGTAAAATCTTCCTAATAAAGGAAGCAAATCCTTTATTTTATTCTATTACTATAAAATAACTTAACCACCCAATCAATTATAATTATCTCTAAATCTAATTAATAATGTAAAATATACACAAATCAATTTAATTATTCCTTGTTCCGCATCATTCTCCTTTCCTTTAAAGAAAACTCGACCACGAGTTTTATAGTAAAGAAGAATCAACAATCCTCGAACGGGGCTCCATATGATTTGGACATGAATTTGTGAAAGCCATTGAGATATATCATCATGTTTCACTTCATAAAACCATTTTGGAATTACAAAATCGATATGCTCAACAAAATCCACTTTGCTTTGAATTTCTTTTTGACAAACAAACTCGTCATGCTTCTTTTGTTGCTTCGTTTCAACATACTCGTCATGCTCCATTTGTGGTTCGGATTCGATATTATTTACGACTTCCACAAGCTCTGACTTCGAAATTGTGCTTTTTGTTATAACCTTGATAGAGTCACAAATTTGTTGTATCTTTTCCAATCTAGCACTCATGTCCTTTGATACCTTTAAAATATGTTTCAGTAATGCATTTTCACGCTCAGATTTTAGACGTGCGATTAAATCATCATAACATTGAACAGTGCTCTTGATACCAATTTGATGCAGGACAGGTGTTAAAAACAAGTAAAAGGATAGATATTTGTGGATTAACCGTAGAAAACCCACGCCTAAGGTGATCCAACCGAAGAAGAATCACTACACCTAGGATTTCTCAACCGCAGTCAACCGCAGAAGAGAAGTTTGTTAGGATCGCAACCCATAACAAGAGAGAGAACAATTCTCAATTCAATAATCAATCAATTCTATTTTAATAAATAAGATTAAAATTGTTTATATAAACTCCTAAAAGTTAACTACCAAGTAAAAAAGGAAGCAAATCCTTTATTTTATTCTATTACTATAAAATAACTTAAGAATAAAATAACTTAACTACCCAATCAATTATAATTATCTCTAAATCTAATTAATAATGTAAAATATACACAAATCAATTTAATTATTCCTTGTTCCGCATCACTTCATCTAAGCTTATATTATTTTAATATATTATTCTTAAGCAAGTTCTTCAAATGAAACTCTAACAGTGGATCACATTAGGTCTTGAGGTTTGTTTCCTAAAGACACTTCCTCAATTCAGATTTTGGTAGTTACAACTCGTTTTTTTATACAGAGGGTGAACCTGTATAGTGTATACTATATGTGTGTGTATTTTCGTGTAATTCTGGCTTAAATTTGTAGTATATATTGATGAGATAAGATTCCACATTATATTTGACTTTTTGCTAATTAGATTCTACATGATATTATTAATACCAATAAACAAAAGAGGAATTCGTTTGATAATACTCCCTCCATCCCACTCATTTTATCACCAATCAGATTTTCACCTTTTATTCAATCATATAAACAAACTAATAGTTGCCAAAAAATTGTATTATTTTTCAAATAAGTTAACATAATTAAAATTAAAATTACCATATTAGTTAAATGTGGACAACAATTTTGGGACGAACAAAATAGGAAATGTGGTCACATTAAGTGGGATGGAGGGAGTATTTAATATTACAATCCCTTGTGGCACCCTATTGTCTTTCTTATAGATCTTCGCACTTCAAGTAATCTATATAGGTTCTCACAGTTTTTCCTATTTTTATATCAAAGTATCATTTCATTTCACATGAATGTCGATGAAAGTTTTACAGGATTTGAGTGTTTACATTTTTTAGGTCGTTGTTCACAAGAAGAGTTCTAGGGGAGTGCATTTTAGACGTGCTGGACCTCGTCAGAAGGTAAGTCCTTTTGTTTCTATTGCAAAACAGCCCTACTATAATGATTAATTCGAGGGCCATGGATTTGCTAAGACAGTTTTCAACTTCCAGGTGTATTTTGATTCAGATGAGGTGCATGCTTGTATTGTTACTTGTGGTGGTTTGTGCCCTGGGCTAAATACAGTGATCAGGGAAATTGTATGTGCGCTATATAACATGTATGGTGTCACCAAAGTCCTCGGAATAGATGTAAGTGAGTGGATTTTTAATATAAGAAAATATATTAGATTTTTTGTAGAGGCACTTGTGTATAATTGAAATTTGTTTGTTTAAGTTTCCTATCCGCTTGTGTTCCTGAACAGATTTTATTGTGTGATGAACATTAATTATGTTTCCATGACTACAAAGTATCATGCATATGTACCATACACAAATTAGCTTTTTTAGTTGAATTCTAATGGTACAAAAGGGTGTGTTGGGGGGGGGGGGGATAAAATTTTTAAGGACTATATTATTTTGATAGTGCGAATATATACATATATAGAGGTAGCTAACTCATTTCCATTTTTTTTTAATATACAATGGGGAGAGGGGTTTTGTCGAGGGAAAGGGACGATGAATTTCAAACTCATGATATTTTTCTGCACTGGGATCCACCATCACCACTATACGTGTATTGTACTAAGTAACTTTATACACATAGGCTGAATTAAACTGCAACTTTTCATTCATGTTGCTGCTTGCTACTGATTGTTGAGACTCTAAAAATAATACTTACTATAAACATATCATAAATATGAGAATTGAGGAATTTATATGTTGCAGGGAGGATATAGAGGCTTTTACTCGAAGAACACCATTCCTTTAACACCAAAGTTTGTAAATGACATCCATAAACGTGGTGGTACAATTATTGGCACGTCTCGAGGGGGCCATGATACAATGAAGATTGTTGACAGCATTCAGGACCGGGGAATAAATCAGGTGTTAGAAGTTCAACAGTTTGTACTTTTTATCTTTGATTTTCAGTGTTCTATGTTTAATGCTAGTTTATTATCTTCAGTTATAGTGGTACCCCCTCATTAATATTCATGGTTCAGGTATACATTATTGGAGGTGATGGGACTCAAAGAGGAGCAGCTGTTATTTACGAGGTAATAATATATACTTGTAGAAAAATGAAAAACTTCATGTATTTTAAATTTAGGTAGGATGAGAATTGTAACTTATGATACATGCCCTTAGGTGACTGAAGCTATAGATTTAAAGTCAGTGTTTCAGATCATATCAAAGAATATAGTTATTTATCTGCACACCTTGTCACAGCCTCATCTTGGAGTATATAGACTGCGGCGTGTGCCCTTTTTGTTTGTAATCATCAAATACGAAGCGTGAAACTACTTATTATAAGATATAAAGCAGTTACTACAAAATGTATCCAGTGCTAGGGTAATGCTCTTATATTTTAGAATGGCGCAGCATTGATCAGGCTGAATGATGATAAATTATCTGGTTAAATTGACTGGTGTTATAGTTTGTATAGTAGGATTAAAGTCTTTATCGATCTCGTACTGATTTTACGTGACTTGGCTTAGAGAACTACATTGAGTCATGAGTGATATTTTGTTATCCCCTTTCCTTCCATAATTTTACTTTCTTCCTCGAAATAAATATATCTATTTCATCATAGTTG
This sequence comes from Anethum foeniculum, assembly GCA_003724115.2. Classification (NCBI taxonomy): domain Eukaryota; kingdom Viridiplantae; phylum Streptophyta; class Magnoliopsida; order Apiales; family Apiaceae; genus Anethum; species Anethum foeniculum. The sequence continues at coordinate 10,142 of PHNY01023657.1, read as the reverse complement.
AAAAGAACTGGTACAGTATTCCTTGAGGTCCTACCACATTACAATACATAGGCTGTATATGTCCTTAGCTTGCCTGGCAGCTATATTACATAATGAAACTGGTGTACACTTAATCTTCATCCCGAAATGGCAACTATCAAAGACCATGCTTCCAGGTCACAGTATCTTGTAGGAGCAGATGATCAACATGCTCTTTAGTCATTCTCAGAGTACAAGATTTAACCCAATGGATGGTTAATCTTGTGAAAACAATAAAGCTTTCAGTACTTGCTCTCAATCTTTGGTTAGAGTTACGATGCAGGTGTTTCTACTTAATCTATTGTTGGTTAGAGTAAATAGATTTTATCCGAAAAGCTGGATTATTGAATGAAATAAAAGTTACCTTTTAATGTTGCGATGTGTTATATACCCATTTGTGAAAATGAATAATCAGAAATGTTGTAGGTGTTATTTACCTCTTTGTGAAACAATATTGTATGAGGCCTGGCAAAAAAAAAAAAAACTATTAGCACTTATTTGGAATCCTTGATACTTCACAAGGGCAATGAGCTAATCTAGCATCTAAAATCTCTCCACTAGACTTCTACTATATTTGAGGGTAAATTGTTCATTTACTTCATAGGAATGCTATAGTAAGGATTACACATGTATAATTGCTAGTTGTTGATATTCTTAAATTTTAATCTTAAGATATTTTTTACATCTTAATGGAAATTAGCTGTTAAAAACTTTGAATAATTGTGCAGGATTAGAATATTTTCGTTGTTTATGAATATATGAATTGACTAATAGCAATATTCTTCTTGCTTAAGGTTGAGTAATTCTGTGTTACTGAGTTTCTCTGTAGTTAAGCATAGTTCATGTATCTTATTATGTTTTTAATTCGTCTCCAGACTATTTTAAATCTTTTTGTACATCACTTCTTCTTCATCTTGCAGGAAATTAGACGGCGTGGCCTAAAAGTTGCAGTTGCAGGAATCCCAAAAACAATTGACAATGACATTCCGGTATTTGCACTCTTCTAATCTCAACTTATTGCTTCTTTATGTTATTGCAAATTTGTGCATTAACAAAAAATATGCATAATAACATGTGTCCAGTTTAAACCTAGGAGTGGATACTCTGAATAACTCTTGTTTAGATTACATGTAGCTATAGTGTCATATTGTCTATTATATGCTGATCCTACTAAAATTAAGAAATCTCCTCTCGATTTCGTCATGGAGCTGATTTGATACATTGTTGACAATTCTGTGTTGATTGCACCTTGTACCAGGTTATTGACAAGTCATTTGGTTTCGATACTGCTGTAGAGGAAGCACAACGAGCCATCAACGCTGCGCATGTTGAAGCTGAAAGTACTGAGAATGGTATTGGTGTAGTGAAGCTTATGGGTCGCTACAGCGGTATTAACCTTTTTATGTCTCAAGACAGCTCTATAATATATGATTATACGTCAGTAGTTTATCTGAAAATTTTCGAAGCACGTAATGTACTTCTATTTCTTTGATGTCAGCTTGTTGTCGTCATGATAAAACTTTGATTTTGTTAAATTTTAAACTTCTGCAGTATCTACTTTTTAATTGCTTCATATGTAACTGTTTTTGTTCAATTCGCTTAGCTACCAATTGGAACTCAAGACTCATGTGCTCCATTTGGTTGGAAAGAGTGGAATAAGTGAGAAGAAAAAGAAATTTATGGAAAAGTGGATAGTGGATAGAATCATGTGGATATTGCAACTCTTATGAAGGACTTAAGTAGGAGGAAAGATGAGCAATTGGTATTCGTTCGTACATTGAAAAATATTATCTTTAAATTTAACTAGTGGAATGTAATGAAGGAAGAAATGAATATGCTTACAAAGTAGTTTAACTTTCAGTCCAAACGATTCCATCCAACCAAACTGAGTGCTGGTTTTCTATCTTCTTCAGGAATATAATTAGGCTTTGCAAAGAATTCTCCATAGAGTCTTCACCCTCGTCAATTGTTTTTGTTACGATATTTCCTTAATGATGCAGGGTTCATTGCCATGTATGCCACTCTTGCCAGCCGAGATGTGGATTTGTGTTTGATTCCAGAGTCACCATTCTATCTTGACGGAGAAGGTGGTCTCTTTGAGTATATTGCGAAACGGCTTAAAGATGATGGGCACATGGTTATTGTTATAGCTGAAGGAGCAGGTCAGGAGCTTCTTTCAAAGAGCTCTGTGCATGAGAAAGATGCTTCAGGAAACAAACTACTAAAAGATGTTGGCCTTTGGATGTCTCATAGGATCAAGGTACTGGTTATGCAACTGTAAATCTTGCTACTGTTGACCTTTTCTTTACAATATATATAACTGATTAGTTATATAATCTTGTACACACACACACATATGTTTATATGGTCATGCTTAATGACAACTGTTAGAACCAAAGCTATCACCAGAAACAAATCACCAATTTTTTTAATTGTATACATTATTTCTTTGGTTTTTACAATTCTTATTCTAATTTGGTTCTCATCTGAGCACTTGCTTGTTTATACGATACATATTTATTGAATTTGAACTGATTGTGCTTGCTGTTAATAAAACTTTCAACTGATAAGTTGTCAGGCTGTTTCCTAAATTCCAGTTATATATAACTAAAAATTGACATGATCGGTTATTATGTTCCCCATTCACTAAAAATTAGCCAACACTAGCACTGTGTTCCCGGATATAGGAAAGAACAGAACAAAAGTTGATTGTTTTTTCCTTCTCCTCTCCTTATCTTTAAAATGTGGTACGAAATTTTTGGACAAATATCTGAAGAATTTCTTTCATATATTTGCTTTTTTCCCTTCCCTTCCAAATAAATAATTGGAAAACAAGCTGCTGAAATAATTTTAATGATTCTTTTACTTTCCTTTCTTTTCTTTTTAAAAAAAATATATATATATATGTATTCTACCAAGTGAATGTGAGTAGTGCAACAAAATTTCAAGAATGTTTTGTAGCTGAGACAAGTACTTGTGTTGCATCCTTCAAAAATATTTGTCGACTAGATGGTTCTGAAGAATCAAACTTTCTTTGGTTTCATTCTTTCAGTATCCCATCCTAGGTAATTGACCTGCTCTTCTCTATGCCTTTTGTTGTAGGATCATTTTGCAAATCACAAGATGGCTATCACACTTAAGTATATAGGTAAGTTGCGCTGTCTTGTCTACTTTGTAATTAGGACATAGGTACGTAGTACAATATGATGGAAACTGTCATTGGTTCCTGGCAGATCCTACCTACATGATCCGTGCTATTCCAAGTAATGCATCTGACAATGTGTATTGCACACTCCTTGCTCAAAGTTGTGTACATGGAGCAATGGCAGGTTACACTGGCTACACAAGTGGGCTGGTCAACGGGAGACAAACATACATTCCTTTCAATGTAAGGCCCGTATAAACCTTATAAATTATTTAGGCATACTCATTTATTTAATACAAGTTACTAGGTTCACCAGGTTTGCCTCATGATACATACCGTTATATATGAAAGAAAATATACAGTTCCTCATTGACCTTAAAAGTAATGTGGACAAAATCTTATGAAAAGATTTCTGTGTGAATTTTTCTGTAGAACCTTTTCCCCTAAAGTTAGCCAAGTAAATTTTTATCTGCTAAACTTGATTTGAATCAAACAGGAGCTGTGAATATCATTAATCATTCCAAAACACTAGATCCTATTTTCTGATATATATATGTTCAATTGTTCCTGAAATTTTTTAAGTTTATTAGTCAAATTTTTATCTTGCATTTTTATAAGCAATATTTGTAATATACTAATTTATACTTTATAATCTGTGTAGTTTATCTTTTAAAAAAAGATGGAATAAGTGTAAGAATAATATGCTGGAGATCAATTCAACCCCCAACTCCACTCACTCTATTACTTGATAGAAAATGAACTGAACAATAATTTATATTACTGAAATGTAAAGATATGAATCACTTGTAACTACAACGATTGTAAATTATAAATGAAACTACTCCAACGTTCGAGATGTTGGCCTCTCCCACTAGTAAGACACTGAACAATAATCTCAATGACAAACTCTAATTTCCCCCCAAACCCCTTTGTACTCTTCACTACTATCGCAGCCAGGACCATGTCCTTGTTGGGTCGTAGCATAATATCGCAGCCATAAGACCCTGTTTTTTAGAGGTCAATAAATGTACATCCAAGGTTATTCTTTAAACAACTACTCCCTCCGTCCCATTGGATTGTTAACATTGTTCAAATTCTCCCTCACATAATTTGAACAATGTTAACAATCCATATGACGGAGGGAGTATGATTTATTGCTAAAAAGTTGTTCTCCAACTTGCAAAATTTTCCTGAGGAGCTGCACCCATTCCTGGCCTACTGTTGTTCAATATTAAATTATGATCAGTCTGCCCAGTATTGTTTTAGAGATAGCCAATATGCAGACTAGTTGCTTATCTAATGGATAAGATGCAATTTGACATTTTGACAACAATTCTGCTGCAACATTTTTGCATGTAACTAATTTTTTGTTTATTGGTTGGGTTTGTCAAGTTTTCTGCAATTTCCTAGCTAGAACTTTAGCCAATAATTTTACAGTTTTATCGAATTGGGACTTTATCAATTTGTAGCATGGCATTAATATAGGTATAAAATTGTTTCTCCTTTCTTATAGACCCTTACTCTTTCACTGTCAATTCTTTCCCGTGTCATGTCTTTCTTTGTTTGTTAGTAGATGGAAAAAGTAGAAAATTGATAGAATCTGCATGAATATCCGTTTATTTCCACCTTCAACAAAGCCAGATTTTTTATTTGATATTGAATGTGCAGCGAATCACCGAGATGCAGAATAAGGTCGTGATAACTGACAGGATGTGGGCAAGGCTTCTTTCTTCAACGAACCAGCCAAGTTTTTTGGGCCCAAAAGATGCAGTTGAAGTAAAAAACGAACCACCACCAGTCACCCAATTGTTGGAAAGCGAGAACTGTAGTTGTGAGGAAAAGGCAGAGGAGAAGGCAGAGAACTAGAGACAACAAGCATGCACGATATTATGGCAATGTTGCAAGATTTTCATTATTTAAAGATGGGGCTTGAGCCAATTGACTAATATTTCCTTGCAATGTAACTAGGATCTGTAATCTTATTTATAAGGAATGTCTTCAAGTTCTTGATGTTTCATGTATTAGATCTATTATATTGTAAAGCAGAAACAATATTTGAAATTTTAGCCATTTTTTTGAATTTCGTATAATATAAAGAAGTTCTTGTTATAGCCATTTGTACTCCATGAGTGGTTAAAAAGTTCTTGCTATATTATAAGTGTATGGTTTGTGAAGACAAGTATGAATCTGCTCGTGGATGTATTATTACTGTTGTAAGAAGTGCTGAATTTTATTAACTTGCCTTTCTTTGGTTTATGTACCTGCTATGATTTTGCTAAACTTAGTGGTATTGTATTTTTTTTTAAGACTTGGGTTTAGCATGACCTCTCCTTCTACATGGAGTCTGAATTATGTAAAAGCATATGATGCTCAACATGTATAGGCTGCAAAAGTAAATGAGACTGGACCAAACATAAGCCATAAGATCAGTGCGAAGATTAGCATGATAAATGATGAAGGTGAATTGAGCCTTTGCATTATGACTGATCAGCTTAAGTATCATTTGGTTAGTTTTATCATCTCCACATCATTTAGGGCTGTCCCATTATTTTCAGGATATAGATTCCTTGTCATTAAGAGAGATACTGGTCAAGAGAAAAACTTGGTCATAAACACGGAAGCTTTACTTGAAACCATAATAAGGAAAGGGGACATCAAGCCTTTAGTAAAAAAATTCATGAAAAAAAGGGAGGATACCAGGGAAGAATTCAAATATATGATATCTGCACATTTCATGGTTATTTAAGAAGCAAATCATCCTTCAGTCAACTATCAAAAAAAAAATCATCCTTCAGCCCTCATTAAGAATTCAGTAATTCACCAAAAAAAAAAAAAAAAAACCACTGCAACATATAGAAGCACGAAAGACAAGGACTATGGTCGAAAGAGGACAATAGTAGTCCTGATATATACGATAATACGAATAAGGAGTACGAGGAAAATTATATTCCCACCACCTAGGTAGATAATAGAGACCAGCCTCTATTTCTAATAATTTCTGCAATTGAATTGTTGTCTCAAGTGGTTATCTCAGAAAAGCCAAACTAGCCATGTTTTGACTTGTGGTAGCTTTTGATTTTATGTAACTAGATTTAGAAGTTTTTTATGCGGTTTGAATTGTTTCCTTCAACAAAACAAATTTGCTCCATATCGATTAACCAGAAAACTTACACTTGCTCGTTACAAACAAATTCACCCACTATATAATACAATGAAAAAAGAATTATTTCCCACCGAATGATTTGGACAATTCTTAGCTGCTAGAGTTATAGATATAGATAGCCTCATAAGATACAACTCAGCCTCTGTAAACTCCAGAAGGGTCTGCATTTTGGATGATCCATGGATGCTCAAGGAGCTTGTGCAATGGAAGACGGGAAGATGTTTCCTTCACAAGCATCTGGGAATCAAGAAACAATTATGTTATTGAGAGTGAACAGGTCTTGTAAGTTTTAATGTGCAGATGGACAAAAAGTCGAACCTGACTAATTAGATCTTTTGCAGGTGAAGAGACGATAGGTTTCGCAGGAAACTTCAGATCCACTTGCACAATTCTGCATAAATATAGACATATAATAACGTTTATATCAGCTAACAAACAATTACTTGTACCAATGCTACACTCAATTAACAGCAACCTCATAAACCTCTTCAATGAAAATATTTAACTGTAAGCTTGCATTTTATAACAGTTTAAAAAGTAGTTTTAAGCCAGTATATAGAAGTTACAATGCTTCTTAAATCTTAAACAAACAAACCGTTCAAAAGACCAGAAATTGAAATTACAAGTAGAAGGACAATAAATCTTTAAATTTGCTCACCTTCTGTATGTGTCTGAATGTTCCTTTGCCTCAAACGGAGGGACGCCATAAAGGAACTCATAGCACAGTACACCAAGACTCCAAATGTCCACACTTGCATCATGCTCCACACTTTCCACTGTACAGCAAGTGCCAGAATTTGGTAGTTAGAACCAATTAATCTAGTCACAAAAATATTCAATAAACTGCATTGTTTTGACCCAAAAGACACTTGATTTCAAAAAAAAAATGTATGTAAATGCACATACCCATCTCAGGTGGGAGATAATCCAAGGTTCCGCACATGGTCTGCCTTCTGTTAAATGTGTGCACTGACCACCCAAAATCCGCAATTTTAAGTTCTCCCTGTAAAAGAACCCATAATGACAACTTTAAGTACAAATAACAACGAACCATATTACAAACAGAAATATGAGGAGAGTAGGATAACTTATTACCTGTGCACCAACCAAAAGGTTCTCTGGTTTGATATCTCTATGAATAACATGCTTCCCGTGACAATATATAAGTGCCCGAGCTAGAGACGCAACATACTGTTACACATTTTTCATGGTTATGACCAGACAAACTAAATGATTTCCTGATTTATATATATAAATATATAAAAGGCCTCACAGTAGCAGCACGCCTTTCACTAAAGTATTTGCACTTCTGCAGCTCCTTGTAAAGCTCCCCCTTGGCAGCATATTCCAAGATCAGGTATACTCTTTTCTGCAAACAAGATATAGGTTGGTAATTTAGTACACGGCGATACATTTCCTGTATTAAGGTAAATATTCTGCATACCTGATCGTAGAAGTATCCATAAAGCCTTAATATATTATGGTGTCGTAGATGGCTTTGGATCTCAACTTCGCGGCGTAGCTGATGCTCCACCTGAGATTGTTTCAGTTGGCTCTTGAAAAGTACCTTGAGTGCCACAATATGATTGCTCTGTCACAGGAAAACATATATATCTTTAGCTCGATACTAAACGAATAATATCACATCAAACATACATGATCCATCAATACCAATTCACTGTGCAAATACTTTTCAATCACCACACAATCATAAAAAAATAGATATTTAGTTTTTTTATGAGACAAAAGGAAAGCATTTGGTAGGATATAGAGGCAGATCATGTATATGAAGGAAAATGCTTATAGGAAAACAACAAAAGTTGAAGCATCTAAAATATTATTGAAGATAGAATATGAAGACATTCTCTAGATATATATGATGTATTTGATTTGTCACACAAGTCCAGTTATTATGCAAATTATTCACACACGGCTATATATATGACGAATATGATATGTTACATTCTCTAGAAGAAATCTAAACTCTAAAGGCAAAGACATCATGTCATGTTTACAGAAAAACAGAACAGGTTGAAGCATCTGGATTAAAAGCAGCAGCAATTACGTTTAGGCAACACAGTCTATAATCGCATCATATACTCCGATAAGTAGACCAAGTAAAATTTAAAAAAAAAAAAAGAAAAAAGAAGAAGAACTGACCCTCTTTTCCCTAGCTAGATAAACATGCCCGAACTTTCCCCTTCCAAGAGGCTTCCCAATGTCAAAGTCATTAAGCGTCCACCTTTTCTTCTCCGCAGATGCAACCTCAGTGGATGCCTGTAAATCACATTTTCAAAAAAGAGTTGAGGTCCACAATCAAACAAACAATTCATCCATTTTCAACAAACTTTAACTTTTAGCTAAAACCTACGAAAACGAAAACCTAAAAATAAAATTACAAAAATGAGGCAACATCCGGAGACAATATCTACATTCACACAATCGATAATCAACCAACTAAACTCAATCCAATTTCAACAAACTTTAATTTCTATCTGCTACCTAAAAACACGAAAAATCACATTCGGCTCGACTAATTACAACAATGTATACAAACAGTTAATCCACAACAATGCTAAACAGATCAAGAACATAAAAATTAAAACATCAATCACAATCATTTCTTCAATTGAAAAAAAAAACACATAAAGCCTAAATTAAACCATTAAAAAATGTAATTAAAAGTGTAATAATGAAATAAAAAGGCTAAAAATAGAGATTCCGACCTTGTGTTCGGGTTGCGTCTCTGCATCGGCACCCATTATCGATGGTTCTAGAGAGAGAGAAGAGCGAGAAAATGTAGAGAGAGAGAGAGAGATGAAATGGTAGTACGTTAACAATAGGGAGGGTATAAAAATAAATAATGGAATAAAATTGGGGGGGCTTGTAACGGTCACATTTGGATGCCACGTGGACCAGTTGCTGATCTCGCCTGTTTCAAATTTTCTGGATCTTGGGCCTTTTAGGAGGAGCGTTTGTCTATATTATACTAGTATACGAGTAGTGTTGACTTGTCACACTATTATTTTAAAAAAAACTAATAAAACTATTATGTAAAATTATACATTATATTAATTAAGTTATACTAGCTTAGAACCCGTGCTTTTTTTTTTAATATTACATT
>PHNY01023647.1:260-13958 GCA_003724115.2 Anethum foeniculum | reverse complement strand
CAGGAAACATACTAATACTTTTTATGTATATGAACATGCCGTTCTAGATTAGTCAGATTTGAATATCTTTTACAGTCTATGGATGGGGGAAGGCTATCAGGATTTTGTTCATATCAATGTCATTATAGAGATTAAAGTTTACTATTGGCGAACAAAACGAACTAATTTTCAACTGTATAATAAGTCTTGGTTTTTTGCTAATTCATTCTTTCTTTTTCTGTTGTGCTCCTTTATCTACTTGAAGAGCGGGCTATGGTTCCGAAAGTGAAGCAGATGATGAAGCAGCACATGTGAGTCTACCAAGTGATTTAGGCAGAGTTAACCGGTCTACTAACAAAAGTGCCGTTAAGCTTCAGGAGTTGGGGCCTAGAATGTCTCTGCAACTAATCAAAATCGAGGAAGGGTTATGCACTGGTGGTGTGATGTTTAGTGAATATGGTACGTTAATTTCAGCTCTTCAAGAACTAATGACTTTCCACTGTGTAGTTTTAAATCAAAATAAAATAAGTTTTATGATTTCATCATTCCTTTCTGTTGGTTCTAGTTTTCTAGAACAGATATTGTGTATCAAAGTATTTTTAAGTTATGGATAATGTGAAGCTTGTCCTCTTTAAAGGTTTGTTAATTTCATGTTCCACTTGTTGAGGTTTGACTAGGCATCAACTGGCATTCAAATTTTCTTCTAGTGCCATTATTTATGAGTTTTCATTTGTCTGAGTAGCATGATGAATCAACTACAAACCTTAGGCTCTTAATCTGCTGCGGCAAGTCTGCAACCGTAGTAATATTGTTATTATATATTTAATTTGGTTGGAACCTCTTTTAATTATATTATCAATCGTAATTTATCAGATAATACATAATTATATGCTCATTCACAGTTCAAAATCCTTCATTTGTGTGTAGAAAATGCTTAGGTTGATTGTTAGCTTGAAAGTAAATAGTTGCTCGTACACCTATACCAAGTTTTTCTATAATCTGTTGAAAATTGTAATCTAGCTCCTTAAAATTCTGAAACCTGCTCAGGTGCACTAAAGCTAACGTGTTCCTTTCTTTGCCATGTTTTATTCTCGTCATCAAGCCTAGCATAAGCACCCATGGTTTTTCTAATTTTGTTTTTTCTTTCCTTTCAGAAAACAATAAAGGTAAAACACAGGAATCTGTGGAAGAAGAGGATGAAGGCGACGAGGATATGGAGGAAGAACAGGGAGAAAGCGAGGATGATGTAGTGAACGACCCGATTCACTGAATTAATGTGAAAAAAGAGAAAGCAAGCAAGATGTAGTTGATTCTGAAAAAGATTAACTTCTTGAAATGCCATTGTCATTTACTTGCCATGTTACTAGTGTATACGGAGATCAAACATTGTTCAGTTTCAAGTAATGAGGAACATTATAATGTCTATGTGACAATGCCATACTCTTTTGTAATATCTACTATCTTACTGTTTCGTTAGTTTCCTAGTTAACAATATACTGTCGTGTATTAAAATTATTCGGTTTTGCTCATTGCCCCCAAGAATTTGAGGGGTTACTCTTTATGGCTAAAAATTTGACGACAATCCATCTCCAGATTAATAGTAGGTTACTCTTGAGATCGTATTATCATTTTTCACTTTTATTTATTTATAAAACAATATATAACATGTATGAATATGAGTACAAACAAAAGGTAGCTTTGTACCCATGCATACTATAAAATAGAAACTAAAGTCAGGGTCTTATAAATACAGGCATCAAATACACCTTTTGTGCTAGGTGCTGATGATTTGGACCCAATAATGAGACATGGAATTTAAGGGGAACACCGATATGTTGATGACAAGACATTCACATCTACCTTAAGGACATGGGATGAAACCATATAGTTCAAAGAAGTAAAATTGGTATTTAATCCAAAACTTTAACAAGGAGTACAGAGTACTTAAAAATTAAAAACTGAAGAGTGAGACTCTAAACCAAGGCTCCATCCATGTTGGCATGATTGACCAGGTACCACTTCAACTGCAGGGGCTTGAAGGCACCAAATGACTGCCTCATCTTCCCCTCACATTACTTTCTTTTCATTCCTTTAAGGTTGCTATTTGACTAATCAATCTTTCATTACATAGCTAACTGCATTTGCTTGCTTTTGAATTTCTCTAGCTATGTTCTTCTCTTATTCTTCAGCAGCTAGCAAGCTCGCTATGGCTCACTACACTTAAATATGGATTTTGCTGTTATTTCTCCTCTCTGTTTGACTCTATTTCCTACTGTCCTCACCACCTCTAAGTCAAATTATAAACTCAATTGATATCGTTGGTTGAAAACAATGTTAATTACATTCCCCTTAACTTCTTGGATCAGAACTAAATTAAGGATGGAAATAAATAAAATGAAAACTCGCTAATAACCCAGTTGCTAATTTAAGACAGTGTCCGTACCCATGTCTGAGTGTCGAGTGTCCGACACGGGTATTTGAGGAAAATTGAAGAGTCGGGGTAACATAGAATGAAACATTTGGACTATGACATTGACGCTGATGATTATCAATGGTTACAAATTATTTAACTTTTGTTTAATTTACACACAATTTACATTTATATGTCCTGTATCTGTGTATACTCATATTAAACTAAATTGACAAATGATCACGACGTTTTGCTTAACAATTCTGTTACCTCTGTAAATGAAAGGTTGCCATATGATGTGATAAACCCTGATCATGACCAGGGAACTTTGTGAAGCATCAATCTATGCAAAATCGCAAGTTTAAACAACCATGCAGCAGTAGTCCTATTATTTCTTTGAGCAGATAATATGTTTTGAGACAATGAAAGTAAACCTCTCGAAAGCAGTTTGGCTTTAAGGAATTCCAGTTCTGTTGTTCTCAACCCCTCCTTCAAGAGCATCTACATCGCAATCAACGTTGCTGATAATCATCAAAAACACTGGCAGGGATGTTAATATCACAAATAAACACCCCTTAGTTGTTGAAATGCAAAAAACATTAGAAACCGCGACCACCTGTCCTATATAATAACAATAAATTTTGGAATGCAAGTATATGACACAAAACATGAACACTACAAGAAATCTTAGTTTTTGCAACAGAAAATTCGTTTTGGCAAAACAAGCAAAACCGTTGGGAAGACAGTTTGTCAACAGAATGCTCCCAGAAAATAACTTTAGAATAAGTTTTGTTGGGAAGCTGTTGTCGACTGATTTGTTTCCGTTGTTAAATGTACCAACGGATTATTAACAAACTAACGACAAAAATTTTATTTTGGAATCCACCATAGGCACTACCAACTTCCTTACCGAATATTCAGTTTAGCAATTTTAATAAAAGTTTGCTAAGGGAATTCCGTTGGTAACTCTTATCAATACTAACAACAAATTCTTGTTGTTAGTTTTACAAACAAAGTGCCAACAAAAATTTTAGTAACAAAGTGCCGACATAATGTTTTTTTACTTTAGTAATAAAAAGCCATCTAAATAATAATGCAACAACACTTTTCCAACGGAATTATTTGGTTGGTAACTTTTGACAAGTGAATTCAAAATTCTTGTAAGCTCATATTAAATCCTCAAAAGAATTAAAATAATTTCTTAAAATCAACATTTCATTAGATAAAGCAAGAGTTAAGGGTTGACTAGTCCCATAATATATTAGGACCAAATACCATTATCCAAAATTAGCAAACCAACAAACTACTTGTGCATATTTGAAAAATTTTACTAGTATATTAGGACCAAATACCATTATCCAAAATTAGCGACCCAATAATAGGACCACCATACTAGTAAAATTCAGTGTGCACATTTGACAAGCTACTTATGTCTCCCTCCCAAATCATTGTATACATTGGTATTATATACTACAAGTGTTTCTATTAAAGGTGGATGCAAATTATGAATTTATTTGCCATCATTTTTTCTTTTTTTGCAAATCCACATTCATTAGAAAAAATAAAACTAGTACTATATTACTCCCTCTGTCCCATTTTAACTGCTTTTGACTTTTTAGCACGTAAAATGAGGTGTTAAAAAAATCGTACTTAAACATAATTATTATTTTCAATATATATATCAAATTATAGCTTATAATCTAAACTTTAATTTGATATAAAAATCATAATTTTTTTCCAAGCATAAATAGTATTTTTTGTCACTTTGAAATGCGTGTTAAAAAGTCAAACATCAGTTAAAATGGGATAGAGGGAGTATAATAGACGGAACATTGAAAATTTGGTAATAGGTCGGCACGGTACTTGCTGAAATTACTTAATTGACCTTACTTAATTATTTATGTTATTTTTACTTAATTTCCCTTATTTAATTATTTTAAGGACCTATTTCTTTAAAACACATTTTAATCCTAATTAGTATATAAACCAATTACATTTTTCAACTAAAATACGTTATTATAAATTTAAATGAATATATTAATGAACCTGTTCACGAACATTGTACTCAAACTTGTTCGCGAACTTTCGTGTCTAAAATTTGGTAGTCGATCGATCGGTATGATATTATTTAGTTACCCTTACTTAAGTATTCATGTTATTTTTACTTAATTGTCATTCCTAAATTATTTTTAGGACCTATTTCTTTAGAAGACATTTTAATCCTAATTAGTATATAAACCAATTATCTTTTTCAACTAAAACAAGTTATTTTTTTTATTTTTTCGAACTAAAACACCTCATTTTCCCAAAATATCAAGGGGCGGTTCTATTTTATACAATAAAATAAAATATTATAATTACTAATAACTTCTATTTTAATCATAATTAGTATATAAATCAATTACCCTTTTCAATTAAAACACGTTACATTTTTTATTTTTCCCAATTCAAACACACTTTTTTTTCAAAAATATCACGGGCAGTTCTATTTAATAAAAAAAATATTATAATTACTAATAACTAATCAATTAACTTTTTCAATTAAAACATATTACCTTTCTATTTTAAATAACAAATTTGCTACTTTTTCGAAATAATACGATTAATTCTATTAATTTTAGTTTAAATAAAAAAATTAGAAAATTATGTAATATTAAAAAAAAGATGTGCATCGCACGGGATATAAGCTAGTTATTATTATATCATGTTTGATATTTTAAAATTTTCACTATAAATTAAATTAAAATTCAGGTAATGTTAAAAAAAATTCGTGCATTGCACGAGTTATAAACTAGTTAGATATAATACAAAAGAAGATTAGAATATGTATACATAACTACTTTACTTACCTATTTAATTGCTTTTCAAATTGGATCCTTTTTACTAATCCCATGCATTAGGGATGGCAAGAATTATGTATTATGTAAACTAGGAAATAAAGCTCCGCTGCGCGCGGCATATAATTGTTTTACAATAAGGTAATATTGTCAATCGAGGTTAATTATTTTGTAGTTGATAAGATTTATTAAAAATTACGTTACATATTACAGAAATTATAATTTTGTGTTTTTTTTTTATAAAATTTTGCTCTAGGACAACTTAATAGCATCTGTTAATGCTTTACGATCTCAGTGGTACAATGAAAACCTCAAAATTTAGTAGGTATTTGGCTTAAATTGTCAGTAATTTGGTAGTATTATGAAAAGAAGTTTAATTAAGATATTGAGTGACTCAACTCTCTTTCTCTTCATTTCGTTATTATTATTATTATATCCAAACACACACATACATATATATATGTGTACCAATGCAATTAAGTTCGAGTGTTTAAAAATAATTGTCAAAGCAATATTTACATATCATTATTGAAATGAAAACTTATGAAATAAGATGTAACTTTTTGAAGGTTGTTACAATTGAAGTTCCTGGAAAAGTAAAAGTAATTTTTGTGAAACATACTGATAGCGGTCATTGTCTTCTTTTGAGTTTATATGGTCACCATTCTTCATTAGAGGACATTATAATTCTTGGAATATTTAGGTTTTGACCCACATGTGTGCCGGAGATAATGTTCGCTATTAGATATCATTTTCCAAGAGGGGTGATAATGAATCTTGTACCATTACATAAACCTTCTGAATGGTTGAGGTTTCTGCGCAACATGGGATGATTTCCTTCCTGAGGAAGATATCATGATTCGGGACGTCATTAAATTTAAGGCAAATAAGAACTGAACCGGAGACAACATATCTTCCTCGTCTGTGTTAGAACTTGCCTCACACACACTGTATGGGCTGAAATACGTCCTTCCTTCACCAGGTATCATGTTCATCATCATCTCATAAGTTTCTGCAACTATAGAGCGCACTGGGTCGCCAGGTGTTTGAAGAAGTAGGTCGTCTAGAATTTTTATTAGTTTAATGTCAATGTCGTCGTACATTGAGCCATCACCAACTATTTGTGGAAATTGTCAACCATATAGAATCAGCATATGAGAGGTTGCCATTTTCGGAGCCTCATGTTTTGGTTGAGTTCGTGTATATTCTAAAAAATAGCCACAAATAATAATTCAATGATTCCTTAATAATATCGTCCATTCTTCCCTTAAGAATAACTGATAATATTTGATGGAAACCACCCCCATATATTACTGTAAACTCACCAAACGTTTTGTGTTTGTTGTCCTCCTTTTCTGTTCTAAGAATATCTCTCAGGGTTTTATCCAAAGCCTCGAAGCAAAACTTGTTTGTCAATGATGTCTCTTACTAATTAATCAAAGAAACTTTTGAAAGAAACTTGGCTAGCTGAGTTTCATGACAAACTTCACAGGTTGACTTTTCTATAAAATTAAGTGGAATATGGAATTGTGAATGAGCGTTCTTTCATTGGGAACAACAATGCTGCTATGCCCACTGTAGCCACGGGCAACACAATTTTTCCTTTTGATCATATCTTAGCCATTATTATTCTCCTCAGAAATGTCTTGCCTATTTCGTCATGTCTGGTGACAAAGGACAAATTCCCTGAATCATTGTCAGCTAAGTTGACATTGCTTCTTAAGCCAATTTATATGAGGAATTTAGATAAGCCAATGATTGATCATGGAGTTTCCACAGGTGTTCGTGATCATAATTCAATTCCTCGTTATCAGCATGTTCCCCAACTCCTTCAGTAGAGTTGGATCAAGAAGTGGCATTCCATCTATGTCCCGTAAGCTCTTACCCAATTTCTGCATCATAAATTCAAGTTCGAACAATTTTTATCTTCTACTTATTTATCATTCAGTTTCATATCGCGCATTATAAACCTCTTTCTTTGCAATGTCGTTATATCCTCAGACCATGCCGCATAGGCTGCTTTCAAAGCTCCGCTGCATCTGAAACCTGATATTAAATGAGTATTATGACAATTAAATTTCGTAATCATTACATGATGCTCATGGAGATGCTTCCAGAAGACAACCATTCCATTCCTTAACATCGTCCAACAATTCCAAGCATAACATGCGAGCTTAAAATTTTTGATATGTGACTTCAAAAGACATTCTATAACATCCAAGCCCATAACTGAATGCATACCGAACTCGACAACCCACCACAGGTCAGTCCAAAAAAGCTAGCAATTTGGTACAAATGAGTTGTTGATTTGTATCTATAAAGACCGCAGTCACTCTTATTCTTATCAATGTGAGATGTTACAAACACGACCACTTATAGGGTCGACGTCTTCATCGAGCGCGCGCGCACACACATACTTACAGAACTCGGGCAGTGCCTATGCACTTCCGACCGGGTAGAATTCTGATACCATTTGCAACATCGGAGCCCACAACCGAATGAATACCGGACCCAACAACCCACCACAAGTAAATCGGAAAAATCTAGCAATTAGGGACATATAAGTTGTTGATAAAGGCCCAGTCACTCTTATTCTTATTGTTGTGAGATGCTACACGTTCAACCTTTAACAAAATACAGAAGCAATATAGTACACTAAAATTTGAATTTGTAAGAAAATTGTATAATTAGAATATTAGTAACAGTATAAGAGTTAGAGATGCACAAAAAGCTCATCGGGATGGGCTTTATCCGTGCTTTAAAAAGCCCGGTTTTTTTAGAAAATGATCGGGCCGGGCTTTTTAAAAATCGGGTCGGGCTTCCTCTAAAATATGATGCCCGTTTTGGGATCACGGATCGGGCCGGATCGGGCCGAACCGGGCCTCTATCCGGGCTTTTTTTTATTTATATATTAAATATTATTTTATATTATGTGGCTCGATATGTGAGTTGATTAGGTACCGAAGGAAATAATATCGAATAATGAGCGAGAGTAGTTTAGATTTCAAAACAAATAATGTTCTTTAATATCTCATTCAACGGTTCTCATTCTTTAATATACTTTAATATTACATTCAACAGTTCTTTAACCCAAAATCTATAACGATTGTTATATAATATAACAAATCGACAAACTAACTAAATATAACTTAATTGCTTCTAATTGTATAATATAATGCCTAAAAGTTTATTAAATATATTGTATATTTAAAAAATTTTATATAAAAGTTCATATAAAAAGAAAAAGGAAGTCTGGTTCAAGGCCCGCGGGCCGGGCCGAACAGGGCCGGGCTTTTTTCTGGTTCAGGCTTTTTGGGCTTTTATCCAGATCGGATCGGATCGGATCGGATAGGGTTTCGGGCTTCGGATTTTTTGAACATCTCTAATAAGAGTTTGTATAATTAAAATACTAATTTATCCTCTCTTCATCTGCAAATAATTCTCGATGTGAGTTCCTTTGGGGTTTCCTTCTTGGTCAATGACAATCGCAGCATTGTCATTGTACAATATAGTGAATAATGAATGTATATCTTTTTTCGAATTAATACTAAAGAAAATGATGGGTTGGTTCAATTTAATCTGTTTGGTCACACTCCATATGTAATATTGACATTAGTTGCATACAAATTCTACATATTAATCGAAAGATCTATATATTTTTGTAACTTCTCCTGATTCGCGTAATCTCGGTAAATAATTTCTCAAAAAAATAAAATCGTTTGTCATGTAACCAGTCAAAAAGAAATTACAGCGATTTTCACGAAGAAATAAAAAAATTATACAAATATAAATAATTTCAAGTTGTAATATATAACTAATTAATAAATTATATTAAAATAATGATTATAATGGTTGAACTAATTTTATATTCAATCAAAATAAAATATATAATTTAATAAAATTAGAATTTTTATGGCCATGTTCGAAGCACGGCAAAGAATAGGTGGATTAATTCTCTTATGCTAAAAAAATATACACAGAAAAATAAGTTAAAATGATGCTCTTGTATTTTAATATATTATATAAAAGAAATGTTATAATAAAATAAATAAATAATACACTAAATAGTCCCTACACTCCTCCTACTTATGTTCCTAAGTATAAAGTCATTAAAAATATAAGGTGATAATATGCAATTATGAGTTTTTGAGCTATTTAAAAATGTTATGAAAAATTGTTGGATTTATAATTGCTTTGTTGAGTTAAAAAAATAATATTTTACTAATGTAAAATTATTTTATAGGACATGGAGAATCATTCTAATTTAACAAATTAATATTTTAAGAAATAGATTATTTCAACTTTAATTTTTATCAATTATACAAGTATTTAATAAAATTAAGTTGCATGATTAAAATAACAAAAAAAAAAAGAGACAGAGTAATAATGAAGGGTGGCTTTTGCTTTGTGCTTGACACCGGAATAAATGAACACAAATTAAAAGAAAATATTAAAAATATTGAAGGAATGGGGGATCGATACCTGCACCAGTTGAGCGGCTTCAGAATCAGTTAAAAAAGAGGAAGCTTCCACGTCATTGTCCCGTTAGTCTGCCTTTATCAGATATGAAGGTAACAATCTTATAGAGTATATGTTATTTAATTTAATTTATATTTTGTTAATATCTTCCTACTGAAAATATTAGTCCTAGATAAATATATATTATGAATATCTGTTTACAATCCTAATCTTGATTATTATTATTATTATTATAGTTGATTCATATCGCGCATTGTAAACCTCTTTCTTTGCAATGTCGTTATATCCTCAGACCATGCCGCATAGGCTGCTTTCAAAGCTCCGCTGCATCTGAAACCTAATATTAAATGAGTATTATGACAATTAAATTTCGTAATCATTACATGTTGCTCATAGAGATGCTTCCAGAAGACAACCATTCCATTCTTTAACATCGTCCAACAATTCCAAGCATAACTTGCGAGCTTAAAAATTTTGTTATGTGACTTCATTAACCGCGTCCTTGTCGTTTCAAAAGACGTTCTATAACATCCAAGCCCACAACTGAATGCATACCAGACATGACAACCCACCACAGGTCAGTCTGAAAAAGCTAGCAATTTGGTACAAATTAGTTGTTGACTTGTATCTATAAAGACCCTAGTCACTCTTATTCTTATCGATGTGAGATATTACAAACACGCCCACTTATAGGGTCGACGTCTTCATCGAGCGCGCACACACACACATACTTACAGAACTCGGGCAGTGCCTGTGCACTTCCGACCGGGTAGAATTCTGATACCATTTACAACATCGGAGCCCACAACCGAATGAATACCGGACCCAACAACCCACCACAAGTAAACCTGAAAAAGCTAGCGATTAGGTACATATTAGTTGATGACTTATAAAGGCTCCAGTCACTCTTATTCTTATTGATGTGAGATGCTACACGTTCAACCTTTAACAAAATACAGAAGCAATATAGTACAATATAATTAGAATTTGTAAAAAAATTGTATAATTAGAATATTAGTAACAGTATAAGAGTTATAGATGCACAAAAAGCTCATCGGGCCGGGCTTTAAAAAGCCCGTTTTTTAGAAAAGGATCGGGCCGGGATATTTTTAAAAATCGGGCTGGCCCGGGTTCCCTCTAAAATATGAGGTCCGTTTTAGGCCAGCGGGCCGGGCCGGATCGGGCCGGGACGGATCGGGCCGAACCGGGCTTTTATCCGGGTTTTTTATATATATTAAATATTATTTTATATTTTGTGGCTCGATATGTGAGTTGATTAGGTACTGAAGGAAATAATATTGAATTATGAGCGAGAGTAGTTTAGATATCGAAACAAATAATGTTCTTTAATATTTCATTCAATAGTTCTCATTCTTTAATATACTTTAATATTACATTCAACGGTTCTTTAACCTAAAAGCTATAGTGATTGTTATATACTATAACAAATCGACAAACCAACCAAATATAACGTAATTGCTTCTAATTGTATAATATAATGCCTAACAACTTATTAAATATATATATATTGTATATTTATAAATTTTATATAAAAAATCATATAAAAAGAAAAAAGAAGACCGGTTTAAGGCCCGCGGGCCGAGCCGAACCGGGACGGGCTTTTTTCGATTCGGGCTTTTCGGGCTTATATCCGGATCGGATCGGATTTCGGGCTTCGGATTTTTTGAACATCTCTAATAAGAGTTTGAATAATTAAAATACTAATTTATCTTCTCTTCATCTGCAAATATTCTCGATGTGAATTCCTTTGGGTTTCCTTCTTGGTCAATGACAATCGCAACATTGTCATCGTACAATATAATGAATAATGAATGTATATTTTTTTTCGAATTAATACTAAAGAAAATGTTGGGTTGGTTCAATTTAATCTGTTTGGTCATACTCCATATGTAATATCGACATTCGTTGCATACAAATTCTACATATTAATCGAAAGATCTACATATTTTTGTAACTTCTCCAGATTCGCGTAATCCCTGGTAAAAAATTTCTCAAAAAATTAAAATTGTTTGTCATGTAACCACTCAAAAAGAAATTACAGCGATTTTCAAGAGGAAATAAAAAAATTATACAAATATAAATAATTTCAAGTTGTAACATATAACTAATTAATAATTTATATTGAAATAATAATTATAATGGTTCAACTAATTTTATATTCAATCAAAATTAAAATATATAATTTAATAAAATTAGAATTTTTATGGCCATGTTCGAAGCACGACAAAGTATAGGTGGATTAATTCTTTTATGCTAAAAAGATATACACAGAAAAATCAGTTAAAATGATGCTCTTGTATTTTAATATATTATATAAACGAAATGTTATAATAAAAAAAATAATAATACACTAAATAGTCCCTATACTCCTCTCACTTATGTTCCAAGTATAAAGTCATTAAAAATATAAGGTGATAATATGCAATTTTGAGCTTTTGAGCTATTTAAAAATGTTATGAAAAATTGTTAGATTGATAATTGCTTTGTTGAGTTAAAAAAATAATATTTTACTAATCTAAAATTATTTTAGAGGGCAGGGGAGAATCATTCTAATTTAACAAATTAAAATTATAAAAAATAGATTATTTCAATTTTATTTTTTTTCAACGTATACAAAGTATATAATAAAATTAAGTTACATGATTAAAAATAACAAAAAAAATTTATGAAAGAGATCGAGTAATAATGAAGGGAGGCTTTTGCTTTGTGCTTGACACCGGAATAAATGTACACATATTAAAAGAAAATATTAAAAGTATTGAAGCAATGGTGGATCGATACCTGCAACAGTTGAGTGGCATCACACACAATAGGGAATGGACTCCTCAGAAAATAAACATCAGTTTAAAAAGAATACGAAGCTTCCACGTCATCGTCCCATTAGTCTATCAGATACTAGGATATAAAGCCGCGCTACGCGCAGTACGGAAATTATTTCAAAATTTATGTATTTAATAATATTGTTGTACGAAATTAATTATTTGACAGTTGATATTATGAATTGAAAAGTGTGCGTTATATACTGCATAAACATTATATTAATCGCGTTTCACGTGGCAGTACAAAATTTTTCTAAAACTTATCATCGCTCTGCGCGATTTATAAATTTTTATTTTTAATTATTAAAAATACTAAAACTTAATTTTTATCATTTAAAAATAATTTGATAGCTAGTTAAAGTGTTTATATTTTAATAATTTACATAAATAATTAGTCGGAAGAATGCTCTTATTATAAATATAAAATTTATAAAATTCTAAAAAAATTGTAAACATAAAATAACAATTATCATATGAAAGTAATCTTTTCAATAAAAAATTAAAATTTTAAATATAACTTAATATGACCCTCTTGTAATATACATGCTCAGTATTACTCTACCAATTTATGTAATTAAAATATTAATTAAATATAAGAAAAATATATTTTTAATAAAAAATTAAAAAAATTCAAGAAAAATAACTTGAAAGGTGTTAGATATATAGTCTGAGAAGTACAAAGTTGGATATCAAAAATTATTTGGAAAAATGTTATTTTTGCTTATTAATATAAAAAGGTAGGAGCATTATTTTTATTTAATATTATTCGTTAAGATATAATCTGAAAATAAATTTTATACCCATTTTTAGTTGAACATCACACCAATAGATATATCTAGACAATTATTTTTTAAGTTTATCAAATGATCAGCTTTCCTTTTAGACTAAAGTGACCCCCCAGGTGATTAAAATTAACATTCACTTAGCTATGCCAATTGTTCCTTTTATCTTTGTCAGGAATTTCGATTGTTTTGCTTTAATTTGCTACGCTGGAGTTGAAGTTCGTTCCGGGAATATCCCAAGTGGTAAAGGGTTTATCCTCTGTCGTCCCAGGTCCTGGTTCAATTTCACCCCGAGATTACTCAATTGAGGCTATAAGCCAAATTAGTCAAAAAAAAAGAGCTATTAGCCGAAAAAGGTAACAAACTTAATA